>JAXIOL010000018.1:41953-60770 GCA_036759665.1 Gynandropsis gynandra | reverse complement strand
TCTCGTGTTGCACACCTTTTCCGCTTTTTGTTTTTGTTTTCACGTTATTATACGACTAAAAAAATGAATTGTACGACGGGATTTGAAATACCATAACTTTGCATACGAATCTCCGAATTACATGATTTGTTTACATTTTATTCCTCTTTTCGGGATAAATCAAGTTGCGGGTTGCTGAAGGCAGCCCGACCCCGTTTTCGAGCACAAAATGCTTTATGTAGGTCGATACGTTTGATTTTTAGAGCCGAAAGATGCCCCTTTCGAATTTGTTCGGATACAAATGTCGTTTGTTGTCATTTCGCCGTTTGCGTTGTGTTTGTCTCTCAGATATTCCTTTTGCTTCCTATTTCCTATTTGCGTTTGTCAATCGTGTTGCACCCCTTTTCCGCTTTTTGTTTTTGTTTTTCATGTGATTAGATGACTAAAACAATGAATTGTACGACGTGCATTGAAATACCATAACTTTGCGTACGAAGTTCCGAATTGCATGGTTTTTTTCACATTTTATTCCCCATTTTGAGATAAACCATGCCACGTGTTTCTGAAGGCAGCCCGACCACGGTTTCGAGGTCAAAATGCTTTATTTAGGTCGATACGGTGGTTTTTTAGAGCCGGAAGATGCCCTTTTCGAGTTTGTTATGATACAGATGTCATTTCTTGTCAATACGCCGCTTGTGTTGCGTTTGTCTCTTGGATATTCCTTTTGCTTCCTATTTCCTATTTGCGTTTGTCTCTCGTGTTGCACCCTTTTTCCGCTTTTTTTTCACATGATTAGACGACTAAAACAATGAATTGTACGACGGGCTTTGAAATACCATAACTTTGCGTACGAAGCTCCGAATGACATGATTTTTTTTTCACATTTTATTCCTCTTTTCGAGATAAATTTTGCCGTATGTTGCTGAAGGCAGCCCGACCCTGTTTTTGAGCTCAAAATGCTTTATTTAGGTCGATCTTTTTTATTTTTAGAGCCAGAAGATGCCCTTTTTGAGTTTGTTAGAATACGAATGTCATTTCTTGACAATACGCCACTTGCGTTGCGTATGTCTCTCGGATATTCCTTTTGCTTCCTATTTCCTATTTTCGTTTGTCTCTCGTGTTGCACCCCTTTTCCGCTTTTTGTTTTTGTTTACACGTGATTATACGACTAAAACAATGAATTGTATGATGGGCTTTGAAATACCATAACATTGCGTACGAAGCTCCAAATTACATGATGTTTTCACATTTTATTCCTCTTTACGAGATAAACCATGCCATGGGTTGGTGAAAGCAGCTCAATCCCGTTTTCGAGCTCAAATGCTTAATTTAGGTCGATACGATGGATTTTTAGAGCCGGAAGATGCCCTTTTCGAGATTGTTAGGATACAAATGTCATTTATTGTCAATACGCCGCTTGCGTTGTGTTTGTCTCTCGGATATTCCTTTTGCTTCCTATTGATAATGTCTATTTTGTTCTAGTATTTTCATCTGTTTTCATAGTTAGTTTCATCATTCATTCGATTTTACCAAGCATTAAGCATCATTATCATCCCGTTTTCAGTCATTTTGGAGCTAAAGGATGTGCCAAGACGAAGTGCAAACATCGAGGATCATCACGGGACAAACGGGACGAGAATCGGCATGGAAAAGCCATTACCCGCGCGGGTACTTCCGTACAAGCCATACCCGAGCGGGCAGCATGCCAGCCCGAGCGAGCACATCCTCAGCCCGAGCGGGAACCCCTTTTTCATCGTGTTTTTGCGCGATAATCTACGCCATATCTGAGTGGGTCACTTTCCTTGCCCGAGCGGGTCGCGGCCGTCACCTGCAACTTTAAATAAGTTAATTTGACTTAAAACAAGGGGAAGTTCGTGGGGGACTTATACAATAAGGAAAACACCCTTAGAGAACAGAAATAAAGACATATTTTGCTGGAGGAAGTAATAGAAAGGTTGCCAACTTAATGAAGATTTGGAAAACTCAAGAAAAGGCAACAAAGTGAGGTGGCTGCTGTAACGAAGGGGGAGAGCTTCAGAGGGACGCATTCAGACAGAAAGTAAGAGAGAGGAGAGAGCACACGAGAGGGAGAAGGAGAACCGAACACACACACAAGGGCAAGGACGGAGCGACGAGGCCGGAGCGCGGAGGAGCTATTGAAGACGTCGATAATTGAATAGGGAGGAATCCCATTCGTTATCAATGTTGGATATAGTTATCTTTTGTGTTTTGTTTTCTAAGTTCATGTCCGAGTAGGTCCATAGCCATAGGTTAGAGAGCTTGGCCGATATGTAACGAATTCTTGTTCTTAATGCTTGGTGGTTCTTAATGCTTTTGTTCTTGAACGCCACTTGAATGAATGGTTTTGGTATTTGATCGTTTTCAGATTGATTGGTTGCTCTTAATGCTTTCATTCTTGTACGCCACTTGAATGAATGATCGTAGAAGTTTAATGAATCTATGCCAGTGGATTAGACTTTGGAACTTAGCCATGATTTAGGATTAAATCGGTTTAGAATCTACGCCAGGTCGATCGATTGAATCTAGGAATTAGGATAGCAGTCTTAATGCGTCTAGTAGGTGAGATACACAATTAGGAGATTGGTATACGCATGCTAGATAGTGGAAGAGTCTACGCCAGTCAATTCCTATAGTAGAGCTTGAATTCCTTGACCTCGTGATAATATTTGAGACCATGATCTAGTTAGAACTTCGTTGCATCATCGTGCATCTCTCTAAACCTGTGGTGTCTAGTCTATTGAGGTTAATCCGTTAGTTAGTTAGATAGTTTATCTTCATTCGCATTCAATTCACCTATTGATTTTACACGTTCTATTCATTAGTTACTCGCTTTATCGATTCCTCGTGTTCGACCCTGCTACTATACGATCCGTATTCTTGCGGAAGCGTTAGTCTAGGTAATTATTACTTGAGATTAACCACATCACTTATTTCCTATTTGCCTTTGTCTCTCATGTTGCACCCCTTGTCCGCTTTTTGTTTTTGTTTTCACGTGATTAGACGACTAAAACAATGAATTGTAGGACGGGCTTTGAAATACCATAACTTTGTGTACAAAATTCCGAATTACATGATTTTTTCACATTTTATTCCTCTTTTCGAGATAAACGAAGCTGCGGGTTGCTGAAGGCAGCCCGACCCCGTTTTCGAGCTCAAAATTCTTTATTTAGGTGGATACGAAGGATTTTTAGAGCCGAAAGATGCCCTTTTCGAATTTGTTAGGTTATGAATGTCATTTCTTGTCAATACGCCGCTTGCGTTGCGTTTGTCTCTTGGATATTCCTTTTGCTTCCTATTACGTACTTGCGTTTGTCTCTCGTCTTGAACCCCTTTTCCGCTTTTTTGTTTTTGTTTTCACGTGATTAGACGACTAGAAAATTGAATTGTGCGACGAGCTTCGAAATACCATAACTTTGCGTACGAAGCTCCGAATTACATGATTTTTTCACATTTATTCCTCTTTTCGATATAAACCATGCTGCGGGTTGCTGAAGGCAGCCCGACCCCGTTTTCGAGCTCAATATGCATTATTTAGGTCGATACGTTTGATGTTTAGAGCTGGAAGATGCCCTTTTCGAGTTTATTAGTTTACGAATGTCATTTCTTGTCAATATGCCGCTTGCGTTGCGTTTCTCTCTTGGATATTCCGTTTGCTTCCTATTTACTATTTGCATTTGTCTTTGGTGTTGCCCCCGTTTTCCGCTTCTTGTTCTTGTATTCATGTGATTAGACGATTAAAACAATAAATTGTACGATGAGCTTTGAAATACCATAACTTTGCGTATGAAGCTCCAAATTTCATGGTTTATTTCACATTTTGTTCCTCTTTTTGAGATTAAATATGCTGCGGGTTGCTAAAGGCAGCCCGACCCCGTTTTCCAGCTCAAAATGCTTTATTTAGGTCGTTTGATTTTTAGAGCCGAAAGATGCCCTTATCGAGTTTGTTAGCATACGAATGTCATTTCTTGTCAATATGCTGCTTGCGTTGCGTTTGTCTCTTGGTTATTCATTTTTGCGTTTGGCTCTCGTGTTGCACCCTTTTTCACTTTTTGTTTTTGTTTTCATGTGATTAGACGACTAAAACAATGAATTGTACGACGGGCTTTGAAATACCACAACTTTGCCTAAGAAGCTCCGAATTACATGATTTTTTCACATTTTATTCCTCTTTTCGAGATAAACCATGCCGCAGGTTGCTGATGGCAGCCCGACCCCGTTTTTGAGATCAAATTCTTTATTTAGGTCGATACGATGGATTTTTAGAGACGGAAGATGCCCTTTTCGAGTTTGTTAGGTTACGAATGACATTTTTGTCAATACGCTGCTTGCATTGCGTTTGTCTCTGGGATATTCTGTTTGATTCCTATTTCTTGTTTGCATTTGTCTCTCGTGGTGCACCCCTTTTCCGCTTTTTGTTTTTGTTTTCACGTGATTAGACGACTAAAACAATGAATTGTACGACGGGCTTTGTAACACCATAACTTTGCGTACGAAGCTCCGAATTACATGATTTTTTTCATATTTTATTCCTCTTTTCGATATAAACCATGCCGTGTGTTGCTGAAGGCAGCCCGACCCTGTTTGTGAGCTCAAAATGCTTTATTTAGGTCGATAGGTTTGATTTTTAGAGCTGGAAGACGCCCTTTTCGAGTTTGTTAGGTTACGAATGTCATTTCTTGTCAATACACCGCTTGCGTTGCGTTTGTCTCTCGGATATTCCTTTTGCTTCCTATTTCCTATTTACGTTTGTCTCTCGTGTTGCACCCCTTTTCCGCTTTTTGTTTTTGTTTTCACGTGATTAGACGACTAAAACAATGAATTGTACGACGGGCTTTGTAACACCATAACTTTGCGTACGAAGCTCCGAATTACATGATTTTTTTCACATTTTACTCCTCTTTTCGATATAAGCCATGCCGTGTGTTGCTGAAGGCAGCCCGACCCCGTTTTGCAGCTCAAAATGATTTATTTAGGTCGATACGTTTGATTTTTAGAGCCGGAATATGCCTTTTTCGAGTTTGTTACGATACGAATGTCATTTCTTGTCAATACGCCGCTTGCGTTGCGTTTGTCTCTTGGATATTCGTTTTGCCTCCTATTTCCTATTTGCCCTTGTCTCTCGTGTTGCACCCCTTTTCCACTCTTTGCTTTTGTTTTCACATGATTAGATGACTAAAACAATGAATTGTACGACGGGCTTTGAAATACCATAACTTTGCGTACAAAACTCCGAATTACATGATTTGGTTTCTCAATTTATTCCTCTTTTCGAGATATACCATGATGCGGGTTGCTGAAGGCAGACCGAGCCCGTTTTCGAGCTCAAAATGCTTTATTTAGGTCGATACGTTTGATTTTCAGAGCCGGAAGATGCCCTTTTGGAGTTTGTTAGGATACGAATGTCATTTCTTGCCAATACGCCGCTTGCGTTGCGATTGTCTCTCGGATATTCCTTTAGCTTCCTATTTCCTATTTGCATTTTTTTTTTGGTTGGAAGTAAATTTTATTGCATGTGTCCCATATAGGGATGAAAGGAACGATTACAATACATCCGGTGATAACTTTGCATACGAAGCTCTGAATTGCATGATTTTTTCACATTTTATTCCTCTTTTCGAGATAAAAGATGCCGCGGGTTGCTGAAGGCAGTCTGACCTCGTTTTCGAGCTCAAAATGCTTTATTTAGGTCGATATGATGGATTTTTAGAGCCGAGAGACACCCTTTCGAGTTTGTTAGGATATGAATGTCATTTGTTGCCAATACGCCGCTTGCGTTGCCTTTGTCTCTCGGATATTCTGTTTGCTTCCTATTTCCTATTTTCGTTTGTCTATCGTGTTTCACCCCATTTCCGCTTTTTGTTTTTATTTCCGCTTGATTAGACGACTAAAACAGGGAATCGTACGACGGGCTTTGAAAGACCATAACTTTGCGTACGAATCTCCGAAGTACATGATTTTGTTTGACATTTTATTACTCTTTTAGAGATAAACCATGCTGTGGGTTGCTGAAGGCAGACCGAGCTCGTTATCGAGCTCAAAATGCTTTATTTAGGTCGATACGTTTGAGTTTTAGAGCCGGAAGATGCCCTTTTCGAGTTTGTTAGGATACAAATGTCATTTCTTGTCAATACGCCGCTTGTGTTGCCTTTTTCTCTCGGATATTTCTTTTGCTTCCTATTTCCTATTTGCATTTGTCTCTCGTGTTGCACCCCTTTGACGCTTTTTGTTTTTGTTTTCACGTGATTAGATGACTAAAACAATGAATTGTAGGACGGGCTTCGAAATACGATAACTTTGCGTACGAAGTTCCGAATTGCATTATTTTTTCACATTCTATTCATCTTTTCGAGATAAACGATTCTACGGGTTGCTGAACGCAGCCCGACCCCGTTTTTGAGCTCAAATGCTTTATTTAGGTCAATAATATGGATTTTTAGAGCCGGGAGATGCTCTTTTCGAGTTTGTTAGGATACGAATGTCTTTTCTTGTCAATACGCCGCTTGCGTTGCATTTGTCTCTCGGATATTCCTTTTGCTTCCTATTTCCTATTTGCGTTTGTCTCTTGTGTCGGACCCTTTTTCCGCTTTTTGTTTTTGTTTTCACGTGATTAGACGACTAAAACAATGAATTGTACGACGGGTTTTCAAATACCATAACTTTGCGTACGAATCATTGAATTACATGATTTTTTTCAAATTTTATTCCCCTTTCTGAGATTAACGATGCTGCAGGTTACTGAAGACAGCTTGACCCGTTTTCGAGCTCAAAATGCTTTATTTAGGTCGATACGATGGATTCTTAGAGCCGAAAGATTCCCTTTCAAGTTTTTTAGGATACGGATGTCATTTCTTTTCAATACGCCGCTTGGGTTACGTTTGTCTCTCAGATTTTCCTTTTGCTTCATATTTACTATTTGCGTTTGTCTCTCGTGTTGCACCCCTTTTCCGCTTTTTGTTTTTGTTTTCACATGATTAGATGACTAAAACAAATGTATTGTACGACGGGATTTGAAATATTATAACTTTGTGTACGAAGCTCCGAATTACATGATTTTTTAACATTTTATTCATCTTTTCGAGATAAACGATGCTGCGGGGTGCGGAAGGCAGCCCGACACCATTTTCGAGCTCAAAATGCTTTATTTAGGTCGATACGATAGATGTTTAGAGCCGGGAGATGCCTTTTCGAGTTTGTTAGGTTACAAATGTCATTTCTTATCAATACGCCATTTGCTTTCCGTTTGTCTGTCGGTGATTCCTTTCGCTTCCTATTTTGTATTTGCATTTGTCACTCGTGTTGCACCCCTTTTCCGCTTTTTATTTTTGTTTTCACATGATTAGACGACTAAAACAATGAATCGTACGACGGGCTTTGAAATACCTTAACTTTGCGTACGAAGCTCCGAATTACATGATTTTTTTCACATTTTATTCCTCTTTTCGAGATAAACGATGCTGCGGGTTGCTGAAGGCAGTACGACCCCGTTTTCAAGCTCAAAATGCTTCATTTAGGTCGATACGTTGGATTTTTAGAGCCGGGAGATGCCCTTTTTGAGTTTGTTGGGAAACGGATGTCATTTCTTGTCAATACTCTACTTGTGTTCCATTTGTCTCTCGGATATTCCTTTTGCTTGCTATTTCCTATTTGTGTTTGTCTCTCGTGTTGCACCCCTTTTGCGCTTTTTGATTTTGTTATCACTTCATTAGAGGACTAAAACAATGAATTGTACGACGGGCTTTGAAATACCATAACTTTGTGTACGAAGCTCCGAATTACATGATTGTTTCACATTTTATTCCTCCTTTCGAGATATACGATGCTGCGGGTTACTTAATGCAGCCCGACACCGTTTTTGAGCTCAAAATGCTTTATTTAGGTCAATATGTTTCATTTTTAGAGCCGGAAGATGCCCTTTTGAGTTTGTTAGTTTACGAATGTCATTTCTTGTCAATAAGCCGCTTGCGTTGCGTTTGTCTCTCGAATATTCGTTTTGCTTCCTATTTCCTATTCGCGTTTGTCTCTCGTGTTGCACCCCTTTTCCGCTTTTTTGTTTTTTTACGTGATTAGACGAGTAAAAAAATGAATCGTACGATGGGTGATGGTCAGAATAAGAGGTTTTAATGTTTCCAATACCACTCTACCATAAGTATACATTTCATGAAGTAGAAGGGTCGAACTGTGGGGACTAAGTGCAGCTTTAGAACTAAGATGTCACGAGAAGAAGATCGATCGATAGATGAGTAGTGAACTATGAAATAAAGATAAGTAAGGATGACGAAGCTGTCCAGGCAATAAGGAGTATCATGGGTGTCGGGAATACCGGAACATGCAATGGATGTTTCTATGGATCATGAAATTCGGTTTGTATCAATCGATATGGAACTAATATCTAATATCTAGGAAATCAATATCGCTCCCCTCCCGATGTAGTGCGGAACATCAAGACACATTAAGAATAGTAGGGAACTCTATCCCTAATGCTAGAAATGACTTGGCGTAAGCATAAATCTCCTACCTAGGAAATCAACGACACTCATATCCCTATGTAGTGCGGAACTTCTAGATGCATGACGAACAATGGGGAATTCAACCTCTAATGTCAGATGGGAACTCGACCTCTATAAACGAAAATCACTTGGCGTAAGCCTAAATCCTCTATCTAGGGAATCAACGTCGCTCATATCCCTATGTAGAGCGGAACTTCTAGATGCATTAAGAACAATGGAATTCTATCTTGATTATTACCGTTCCTAAATAGATGAATCGACTGGTCTCATTAATCTAATTTATTCGAAGGTTTATTCATGAGACTCAAGCCTGACTCTCCCAAGCCTAGACGAATCTCTAATCTCAATCAAACATGTCTAATCTCAGTAGAATAGATCTAGTCTTATCCAATCTTTAAATCAACAACGTATGAAGGCATTAAGCGCAAATCTATAACCTATCGAACATTCAATTGTTTAAATCAACAACGTATGAAGGCATTAAGCGCAAATCTATAACCTATCGAACCATTCAATTGAACAAAACCAAAAATCAAGCGTTAATAACTTAAAATATCCATTATAATGGCATCCTTAACCATGACAACAGATCTACTCAGAATACATAGAGAAGCAAACAAAAACGAAGTAAGTGTTCGACTCCACTATCATTTCGAGCGTTGGCTTCGGATGAATCCTTCAGATGCCCAAAGTCTTCAATCCGTGTTCTCTCCTCTTTCTTGTGTGTCTCTAGGTGTCCTCCTTGGTCAGTGCCTCCTCCCCTCCCCCTAAATGGCTTTAGATTCCTTCCCGTTCAAACATTCAAAAGAGGTTGTTCAAGATTAGGCGGCCCGCTCGGGGACAACCTCCACCCGCTGGTGTAGCCTTGTGCCCGCTCGTGCACCACATCCAGCTCGGTCGGGGTCCCATGACCGAGCGTGTCAACTACCAGCCCGAGTCAGGATAGTTCTCGGCGAATTTCTGGTCCAATTTGCAGCCCGATCGGGTGCACATACACAGCCCGAGCGGGCACACATGCCTGACCATGTTGTTCATCAGCCCAAGTCGTGCTTCCTCTCGGGGATTTTTGGCTCTAATTTTGCAACCCCAGCCCGAGCGGGCTCACTCCATGCATGAGCGTGCAGCCTTCAATTGCTGTTTCCCCTCCTTTCGCTCGGTGCTTGAGTGTTCGATTTGCTTCTGTGGCTGTGCACATGAGGTATCTTGTCATTCAATCACGTTTTCGGGATGGAATTGCCGTAATCATTTGTGTTTTCCTTCATGTCTTCGTTTCCTACGCAAAGCACAAAATAGTAGATAAAATCCTTGAATAAACTCAAATAATCGGTAAAGTCCAAGAAATATAATCAAAACTAAACTTAAGAATGATGTAAATACTATGATGGATAACATGTTATCAAACTTCCCCAGACTTATGCTTTGCTCGTCCTCGAGCAAATCTAGAATCGAGTACAAAAAGAGTTAAACAACAATGGATACTAGCACGAAAACTTTGAAGAAATAGCCATCATGCAAAACAACGCGTCACATCAACGCAAGCCTAAGGGCACCTAGTTCAGACTTCTATCAACCGAAAGTTACGAGCCATGCAATCCTACCAATAACCTAAGTATAATCCATACCCCTAGACAACGTCCAAGCGATCTCCATACCAATTCCCTAAGCTTGATATATCATTAAACTCGTATTCTCGTTCTTATTCTCTTTTTTTTTTCTTTTTTTTTCATTTTCTATGGATCCACGCTTGGTTCCTAGAACGTCGAAGTCGAAGAGGGATGGCATTTTAGTTAGACCCAGGCTGCCTATGGCACACTCATAAGGTCTTGTAACCTTAGCGGAGTGAAGAGCGGCGTCATTGAAGAACTTTTTTTTTTCTTTTTTTAACTTTTTATTTTTTCTCTTTTTATTTTTTACCAAAGAATACGCATCACTCTAACTTTTAGGACGTAGAATAGCGCCTCAATCCACCACTTAGACTCAAACCATCGATCTCGATGTACTCATGTCAACGTAAACCTAAAATAGCTAGAAACTTTTTCCAATATGACAGCGGAGTATAAGGGTGTGGAATCTAATGATCAATGAACGATAAAATATATCAAACAAGCAACGATCAATCGGTATACACAGAGATATGAATACTTGGTACTGAAACCTAAGAGGTGAAAGCAACTATAGATCATGGTTTCAAGTACAACTACTCGACTAATCGGTGTCCTAAAGACTTCAAAGTAAACCTAGACTATTGTTCACGATTCTACAAAGTCGCACAATAATGACTAAAGCTCGAGAATTCGTACTAGGTATCCATCCGTTTATTCCTAAAACAAAAATCAACATCTAATCCTAATCATATAATCCTAATCACATACATGATACTCGACGAGTACTCCCCCACACTTGAATGAAACACCGTCTCGGTGTTCAAGACCTAAGAGAATCTCGCATACCAAACTACGGGAAGTAAGGGTTGGAACGTGTTCACCTTGTATATCTTGCTGTAGGGTTGGAACGTGTTCACCTTGTATATCTTGCTGTCCCGAGTTGGTGATGCGGCTGGACGTTGTATGCGTCTCCTCCTCAAGGATGATATTGGCGTCGAAAACCTGTGAAAAAGAAACACACAATCCAAAAGAAGAAATACAAATCCACCGAGTACATCAATGTGAAAAGAAAAAGAATAAGTTCTGAAAATGAAATAAAAAAAATGCAAAAGTCGGGTTGCCTCCCGATAAGCACTTGTTTAAGGTCGATAGCTTGACCAAATGCTCTCCTCATCACTGTCGTGGTGGATGTCCTCGCCTTCGTATGCGATATCTCCTGCGTCGTGTTCTTCGATCGGATATTTCGCTCGTCATCCGCCTTGCTAGATCAGCTAGCTCTCCCATGCTTTTCTCTTGTCCTATCATGTTGGTGCTCAAGATCAGCGTCTTGTCAAACTTGTCATTCTGAACGGTTGGGCGTACTTTGCTGGGTTTGGTCGAAAATGTTGCACGATTGGGATTTAGCCTTTGCTTGGTCGTGCTTTGCTTGCTGGTTTGTGTTGGCCGTTCATATGCCTCTTTGCCTTGCATTTCTTTCGATGCTCTCAAGGGTTGTCCGTGCCCATGGTAATAATCTTGATCCGTACCTCTAGTTGTGGGATCCAATAGGTCACTCGTGAAATCAACGGACCAAATGCACTCTAACCTAGGTACTTTCTTCAGATGCTTATTTAACCCAAACTCCACTGTTGCTTCCCCTATCTTCATCGTAAATTTCTCTTCTCTCACGTCGATGACGGCACCAGCGGTATTAAGGAATGGTCTCCCGAAGATAATGGGTATTATTTCATTTTCTTTCATGTCCAAAACCACAAAACCAACGGGAATATAGTAGTCGCCTACCTTAAGTGGTACATCCTCCACAATACCGATTGGAAGTTTCGATGATCGATCAGCCATTTGTAACACCAACTTTGTGGATTTAATATCTAGGAACTCAAGTTTCTCGTACAACGATTGCGGCATGATGCTGACACTAGCCCCTAAGTCGCATAGGGCATTGTGGATGGTCACGTCTCCAAGCTTACAAGTAATAACGAAAGGACTTGTATCGGGTAATTTCTGTGGCATCCCATGTTGAATAACAGCGTATGTTGCATCAGTGACCATCACTGTCTCCTCCTCTTCAACTTTATGCTTTTTGCTGAGAATTTCCTTGACGAACTTAGCATAAGACGAAATTTGCATGATAGCTTCGTGGAAGGGCATACAGATATCCAACTTCTTCAACCTCGCTGCAAACTTTTCAAATTGTGAATCTTCAGCTCGTTTCTTTTGGCGTGAAGGAAATGGAAGTGGAGGGCGTCTTGGTGGCGGTGCCACATAGGGTTCTTCTTCATCCTCAACTTGTACTTCCTTGTGATGCTTATGGTTGCTAGGCTTATTCGTTGAACTCTTTGAGCATTCTCCTCTCTCAATATTCTGGGGTGTGACGTCCGCAAGTTCTATCCCGCTTCTCAACATGACAGCGTTGCAATGCTCACGGGGATTCGGCTCAGGCCCTTCCGATAAAACTCCTTGTCAGTTAGGAGCATTTTCTGTAATTTGTGCTACCTGGGTGTCTAGGATTTTTAAGTGCTTCTGCATTTCTGCAATTTGCCTCTTTGCCTCCTCTTGATCTCGTCTTACAATACTCAGCTCAACACTTATATATTTTTTTCCATGACAAATCTGAGTGAGCATTGACGTGATCTCGTTGTTCCATTCTTCTTGTTGCGCAATTAGCGGTGGTACTCCTCTTGGCTGAAACCCTTGATAGCCTTGCGTTCTAGGCTTAAAATTCTGGTGTTGTGGCTGGTTCTGAAACGGCTTTGGCTGATAGTTTCCTTGCAATGGATTTAGAACATTATCGGCATTCTTGTAGGACAGATTCGGATGATTCTTCTAGCCCGGATTATAGGTGTTGGAATATGGATTATTTGAAACGTAGTTCACATCTACAACATCCTTGAATCCATGGGAATCGGGAGACGCTTGGTGCATGTTTACCATTTGTAACTTCAACTCGGCAAGCTCAGCTCGCAATGCAAGCACCTCTTTGTCCACTCCCTTGGCTAGACTGCGGCGATTAAATTCTCCCGAGATAATATTTCTTCCCTCGGCCATCTTCTCAATCTTGGCCTAAATAGCGGTGAATGAGAGGTCATGTAGAGAACCTCCACAAGCAGCGTTCAACCAATCTCTAACTTCTTCACGAAGACCCTCAATGAAAGTGGCGATGAGGTATCTTGTATCCATCCCGTGGTGTGGGCATTCGCGTTGATATCCTTTAAATCGCAGCCACGCGTCTGGAAGACTCTCTTTATCCTCTTGTTCAAATGAATTAATCTTGTTCTTCCATAGCAGCATTTTGTGGGGTGAGAAAAATCGCATCATGAAGCATACTTCCAGCTGGCTCCACATATGAGTAGAATCTGGGGGTAGAGTGTAGAGCCACTTAAGTGCATGCTCCCTAACTGAGAACGGGAAGGCAATCAACATAATCGCTTCATCAATTATTCCTGGGTAAGCTTTCATGTTCGAACACATCATCTTGAACCGAGTGAGATGCTAGTTCGGATCTTCCGTAGATCGTCCCCTAAATGGCGATTGACTCAACATCTGAATGAAGGCTGGCTGTAACTCAAATCTGTCCCGATCTATCTCGGGCCTTCGAATGCAAGAGAGAAGCTGCGTGTGTTTAGGCGCTGTGTACGCCCCGTAGGTTTGCGGTGCTTCCTCCTATGCCATCTCTTATTCACTAGAGAAATATGTTTCTCGCTCACTTGTCGTTTCCTCTATATTATCGGGATCACTACGCCTCGCTTTTTGCTGTTTCTTCAAGGCTCACGTAGTCTTGTCAATATCGGGGTCGAAGAGAAGTTTTTTGCCCCTCGAACTCCTAGACATGTACCGAATAATTTGCACGTGGGAAAAGCAACAAACAATAGATCAGCTCGGAAGAGATGCAATGACTCAAAATAAAAGAAAAATGAAAAAAACAAAAACAAACAAAAGACTCGGAAAGGACTGGATCTCGACTCAACGAAACCCTAATTTTAAAAACCGTGACTAGTCGCCGGCAACGGCCCCAAAAACTTGATGGCAGGAATCAGAGGTTTTAATATTTCCAAGACCACTCTGGGGACTAAGTGCAGCTTTAGAACTAAGATGTCACGAGAAGAAGATTGATCGATAAATGAGTAGTGAACTATGAAATAAAGATAAGTAAGGATGACGAAGCAGGACTAGGCAATAAGGAGTATCATGGGTGACGGGAATACCGAAACATGCAATGGATGTTTCTATGGATCATGAAATTAGGTTTGTATCAATCAATGGGGAACTAATATCTAATCCTCTATCTAGCAAATCAACATCGCTCACCTCCCGATGTAACGCGGAACGTCTAGACGCGTTAAGAACAATAGGGAACTCTACCCCTAATGCTAGAAATGACTTGGCGTAAGCCTAAATCTCCTACCTAGGAAATCAACCACACTCATATCCCTATGTAGTGCGGAACTTCTAGATGCATGACGAACGATGGGGAATTCAACCTCTAATGTCGGATGGGAACTCGACCTCTATAAACAGAAATGACTTGGCGTAAGCCTAAATCCTCTATTTAGGAAATCAACGTCGCTCATATCCCTATGTAGCGCGGAACTCCTAGATGCATTAAGAACAATTGGAATTCTACCTCAATTATTACCATTCCTAAACAGATTAATCGACCGGTCTCATGATGAGGGCATTACAACGAGCTACGACTCTAACGAAGGAGAGGAGCGGAGCAAGGATGAGCCGAGCATGGATCACAACGAGGATGAGCTTAGCATAGGCAAGACAAGCACGGGAGTGGATGGAGAGCTAGGAGAAGACGGAGCACACATTCACATGCCGGTGGTCCACGACAAGCCACTCACGAGATCTTGAGCAAAGAGCCTTCGTAGAAGAATCAATGCGTACGTAGCTCAAGTGCTTCTCAACAACCGTCATGAGTTCAACAGCGAATAGGAAGACATCAACAGCAATTTCCCAAAAGCCAAGTCCCTCTTCGTCATCAATGAAGCCCAAGGAACTCAATCAAGTGGCTTCGTGAACAAAAGCAACAACATAAGCAACGACTTGCCATATCTAGACCGGCGCAGCAACTTGCCTTAACTTGGATGGAGCCGTTTGAAATTCAAATTTCAAGCACCAACGACTTCATCCTTGCGAGTCTTCGCCCCCTAGTTCGTTTTGTGCTCTGGGAGTCCAAGCCGAACGTGTGACTGTATCGAAGGTCCCATCCGCAGCCTTCGTGGTGTCCCGCGATCCACCCGTCATCCATCACTCCTTTGAATGACCGAACGAGCGCGCCTTTTGGCCTGTTCCCCTTCGTCCGCCCTCACCATCATCGAGTTTTGGCTAGAGAGTGCCCCCTAGGCCTTCTACCAACCAAACCAGTCCATACTTGCGGCTAAAGCTTCGGTGCTTGTATCAGTTTTTTGGTATCAGAGCCCGGTCCTCGGCCACAAGCGTATCCGCTAACCTATCTATTTCATTTCGATTTTGTTTTTTTTTTGTTGTTTTGATTTCGTTTGCTAGTATTCCAGTATTCACAAAAGAAATTTCCAAAACAAAAGAACCATGACCGAAACCGGAGACGTTCAAAATAACACGCTCGCAAGATACTACACACCATGCGAGATATGAATGCACTCCTCTTGCGCCTAGAAGAAGCCCCGAGACGACCACAAGCCGAGTGCTTCGTCGCACCACGGGAAAACGCTGAATATCCCCCGAACGAACACATAAGGCCGAGACGTGCACCAAACCTCAGAGAACAACCACGACGTATGGAGACCGAATATAGCTCAGACGACGAGCTAGGGTACGCCCCACCGAGGCGTACAGCACCACGGAACCATGATCAGGGTTTCGACAAGGTAAGACCGCAACGCCAATCACATATAGATTTAAAACTAAAGCCGCCTTGTTTCGCAGGAAAGGTAGATCCCGAAGCCTATCTCGAATGGGAACGATGCATGGAGAACATATTCGATTGCTACGAATATTCAGAGCGTAAGAAGGTGCAATACGCAACAGCACAGTTTACGGACAACGCATTGGTCTGGTGGGATCGCGTAGTTGCTGAACGTCGTAGAGCGCAACACGATCAAATCGCGACGTGGAGAGAGCTAAAATATCTAATGCGTAAGAGGTATGTCCCTAACCATTTCCATAGGGACTTACAACAACAATATCGTAAGTTGGTGCAGGGTACGAAGAGCGTAGAGGACTACTACAACGAGTTTGAGCATATACGACATCGCTTGGAGCTCCACGAATCCACAGAGACCACCATGGCACACTTCATTGGTGGACTTCAAGAAAGGATCGCGAGAAAATTAAAACGGCAACCATACCAAGATATGCACGATTTGCTGCACCTCGCCATCGAAATCGAGCAGCAAATAAAATCCAAACAAGCATCAAGCAGTAGGCCTCGCCCGACCACACGGTGGAATCCACCCCCATCGAAGCCAACCGAGAGGGCTCGCCCGGAAGAACAAGGACTTGACCCGCATTCTAAAGGCAAAGCGGCCGAAACCTCCCGGGCAACGTGATCCGACGGTAAAACTTCTAACTCCGTGACATCATTTGTTTTAAGTGTCAAGGCAGGGGACATATGGCACGAGATTGTATTAGCCCTCGAGTCATGATAATCACCGAAAGCGGTGAGTACAAATCCATGGACGAGGCAGAAGAGGAGGAACTCCGAGACGAGGAGATCAGTACGGAGAGTACGAATCCATGGACGAGGCAGAAGAGGAGGAACTCCGAGACGAGGAGATCGAGTACGGAGACGCAGGAGAGCTTTTGGTCACTCGAAGGGTGCTAAGCGCTTAGATTGAGCCCGAGGAAACTGCGCAACGTGAAAAAGCTAGGACTCGAGACTAAGACGCACCCACGGCCTTATCAATTACAATGGCTCGACAACCAGCATGGAATTAAAGTCACCGAACAAGTCACCGTACCCTTCAGCATAGGGCGATACAAGGACGAGGTTTTGTGCGATGTAGCACCAATGCAAGCCGGCCATGTTCTATTGGGAAGGCCTTGGCAATTCGACCAAGAGGTGAAGCACGACGGGAGGACAAACCACTACTCATTCGTCCTCAACAAGCGTAAAGTATCTCATGCCCCTCTTAGTCCTTTACAAGTACATGAGTTGCAGAGAAAACTATCCAAATCCGTTAACCGTAGCGAAAAGAAAAATTTTTATCTTAAGACTAGAGAGGTTTCAAGAGCTTTGAGCAATCAAAGTTCGGTGTTACTAAAGGTTTTTCGAGATGTTTTGCTTACAGAAACAGGTACGCACGAATATCCGACGGAGATTAAGAGATTGCTTGAGCGATTCCACGATCTTTTTCCCGAGGAGATACCTGCGAGATTACCACTGATACGAGGCATCGAACATCAGATCGATCTCGTCCCCGGCGCACCTCTACCGAACCGACATGCCTACCGAATGAATCCTGAGGAGACAAAGGAGCTTCATAAACAAGTACAGGAGCTTATGAGCAAAGGATACATCCGGGAGAGCCTGAGCTCGTGCGCGGTGCCTGTTTTATTGGTGCCAAAGAAGGGCGGGACGTGGAGGATGTGCGTGGATTGCCGGGCTATCAACAACATCACCATCAAGTACCGACATCCGCATATTGCGCATCTTGAGCAAGTATTAGAGACTCTCCGAAAGGAAAAGCTCTATGCGAACCTCAAGAAGTGCTCGTTTTGCACTGATGAGATTGTTTTTCTAGGCTTCGTTGTAAGTCGCAGGGTTTGCGAGTAGATGAGGAGAAAATCAAGGCCATACAAGAGTGGCCGACGCCGATGAGCATTACGCACGTAAGGAGCTTCCACTGCCTAGCAAGTTTTTATCGAAGGTTTGTAAGGGACTTCAGCATGCTAGCCGCCCCTCTCACTGTAATAATCAAGAAGGACACGCCGTTCAAGTTGGGGCCAGCTCAAGACGAGGCGTTTGCAGCGCTCAAGGAGAGATTCACGCACGCACCGGTTCTCATTCTTTCGAACTTCGACAAAATGTTCGAGATCGAATGCGATGCGTCCGGCATTGGAATTGGAGCTGTGCTCATTCAAGAAAAGAGGCCCGTGGCCTACTTCAGTGAGAAACTCAGCGGAGCAACGCTCAACTACCCGACGTACGACAAGGAACTCTACGCGCTAGTCCGCGCCTTGGAGACGTGGCAGCACTACAACATCGTGGCCGATGCTCTTTCACGGAGACATGCGCTAATTGCCACAATGGAGGCCAAGGCGATGGGATTCGACCACCTCAAAGAGCTGTACAAGGAGGATCCCGACTGCAAGGAGACCTACGCCGAATGCGGGAGCGGAGCGTGCGGACCCTTCTACAAAGACGAAGGCTATCTATTCCGCGAACGGAGGCTGTGCATACCGCAGAGTTCTATGCGTGACCTTTTGTTGCAGGAAGCACACGGAGGAGCACTCATGGGACACTTCGGCGTGGACAAAACGCTCGCCATTATCAAGGAGCATTTCTATTGGCCGCACCTCAAGCGCGATGTAGAACGACTTTGTGCACGGTGTATTGATAACACGTAATTTGTTATAGTTTTTATATCATTCTTAGGTCTAGTTTAGAGTAGATTATTTATATTTCATTCATCTATTGAGCATATTCGAAGACTTTATCCACATTTCGTGTTTTGTGTAGGAAACGAAGGATTGAAGAGAAACACGAGTGATTATGCAATC
>JAXIOL010000018.1:19316-32596 GCA_036759665.1 Gynandropsis gynandra | reverse complement strand
GTACGTAGCTCAAGTGCTTCTCAACAACCGTCAGGAGTTCAACAACGAAGAGGGAGACATCAACAGCAATTTCCCAAAAGCCAAGTCCCTCTTTGTCATCCATGAAGCCCAAGGAACTCCATCAAGTGGCTTCGTGAACAAAAGCAACAACACAAGCAACGACTTGCCATATCTAGACCGGCGCAGCAACTTGCCTTAACTTGGATGGAGCCGTTTGAAATTCAAATTTCAAGCACCAACGACCCTTTCCTTTTTCACCCAAGATCCTCTTGCCTTCTTTGCCTTGTTCGAATTAAGGCCCCGACGGCCATATTGTGTTTCCTTTCTTGTCTTTCTCGGTCATGTTTTAAACCGAGGCTTATTGTTTGTTGAAGACAATCTTTGAATTCGAAATACAAATTGCTGAGTTTTCTTCATCCTCGCGAGTTTTGGCACCCTAGTTCGTCTTGTGCTCCGGGAGTCCAAGCCGAACGTGTGATTGTATCAAATGTCCCATCCGCAGCCTTCGTGGTGTCCCGTGATCCACCCGTCATCCACCACTCCTTTGAAGGACCGAACGAGCGCCCCTTTTGGCCTGTTCCCTTTCGTCCGTCTTCACTATCATGGAGCCTCGGCTAGAGAGTGCCCCTAGACCTTCTACCGACTCAAACCAGTCCATACTTGCGGCTAAAGCTTCGGTGCTTGTATCATCTCATTAATCTAATTCATTCGAAGGTTTATTCATGAGACTCAAGCCTGACTCTCCCAAGCCTAGACGAATCTCTAATCCCAATCAAACATGTCTAATCTCAGTAGAATAGATCTAGTCTTATCCAAACCTGAAATCAACAGCGCATGAAGGCATTAAGCGCAAATCTATAACCTATCGAACCATTCAATTGAACAAAACAAAAAATCAAGCATTAATAACTTAAAACATCCATTACAATGGCATCCCTAACCCATGACAACAGATCTACTCACAATACATAGAGAAGCAAACAAAAACGAAGTGAGTGTTCGACTCCCCTATCATTATGAGGGTTGGCTTCGGATGAATCCTTCGGATGCCCAAAGTCTTCATTTCGTGTCCTCTTCTCTTTCTTGTGTGTATCTAGGTGTCCTCCTTGGTATGTGCCTCGTCTCCTTGCCCTAGATGGCTTCAGTTTCCTTTAATTGCCCATTCAAACCGTCAAAAGAGGTTGTTCCGGATTAGGCGGCCCACCCGGGCACAACCTCCACCCGCTCGTGCAGCCTTGTGCCCGCTCGTGCACCACATCCAGCCCGGTCGGGCTCCCATGCCCGTGCGTGTCAAATACCAGCCCGAGTCGGGCTGGTTCTCGGTGAATTTCGGGTCCAATTTGCAGCCCGATCGGGTGCACATACACAGCCCGAGTGGGCACACATGCCCGACCATGTTGTTCATCAGCCCGAGTCGTGCTTGCTCTCGGGGATTTTTGGCTCAAATTTTGCAACCTCAGCCCGAGCAGGCGCACTCCATGCCCGAGTGTCCAGCCTTCAATTGCTGTTTCCGCTCCTTTCGCTCAGTGCTTGAGTGTTTCATTTGCTTCCGTGGCCGTGCACATGAGGTATCTTGTCATTCAATCACCTTTTCGAAATGGAATTGCCGTAATCATTTGTATTTTCCTTCATGTCTTCGTTTCCTATGCAAAACACGAAATAGTAGATAAAATCCTCGAATAAACTCAAATAATCGGTAAAGTCGAAGAAATCTAATCAAAACTAAACTTAAGAATGATGTAAATACTACGACAGATAACATGTTATCAACGGGCTTTGAAATACCATAACTTTGCGTACGAAGCTCCGAATTACATGATTTTTTCCACATTATATTCCTCTTTTCGAGATAAACCGTACTGCGGGTTTCTGAAGGCAGCCCGACACCGTTTTCGAGCTCAAAATGCTTTATTTAGGTCCATACGATGGATTTTTAGAGACGAAAAATGCTCTTTTCGAGTTTGTTAGGATACGAATGTCATTTCTTGTCAATATGCCGCTTGCGTTGCGTTTGTCTCTCGGATATTACTTTTGCTTCCTATTTCCTATTTGTGTTTGTCTCTCGTGTTTCTCCCCTTTTCCGCTTTTTGTTTTTGTTTTCACGTGATTAGACAACTAAAACAGTGAATTGTACGACGGGCTTTGAAATACAATAACTTTGTGGTTGCGTTGAGTTTGTCTCTCGGAAATTCCTTTTGCTTCCTATTTCCTATTTGCGTTTGTCTCTCGTGTTGCACCCCTTTTTCGCTTTTTGTTTTTGTTTTTACGTGATTAGACGACTAAAACAATGAATTGTACGACGAGCTTTGAAATACCATAACTTTGCGTACGAAGATCCGGATTACATGATTTTTTCACATTTTATTCCTCTTTTTGAGATAAACAATGTCGTGGGTTACTGAAGGCAGCAAGACCCCGTTTTCGAGCTCAAAATGCTTTATTTAGCTCGATACAATCGATTTTTAGAGCCGGAAGATGCCCTTTTAGAGTTTGTTAGGATACGAATGTCATTTCTTGTCAATACGCCGCTTGCGTTGCGTTTGTCTATCAGATATTCCTTTTGCTTCCTATTTCCTATTTGCGTTTGTCTCTCGTGCTGCACCCCTTTTCCGCTTTTTGTTTTTTTTTCACGTGATTAGACGACTATAACAATGTATTGTACGACGGGCTTTGCAATACAATAACTTTGCGTACGAAGCTCCGAATTACATGATTTTTTTCACATTTTATTCCTCTTTTCGAGATAAACCATACCGGGGATTGCTGATGGCAGCCAGACCCATTTTCAAGCTCAAAATGCTTGATTTCGGTCGATACGTTTGATTTTTAGAGCCGAAAATGCCCTTTTCCAGTTTGTTAGGATACGAATGTCATTTCTTGTCAATACGCCGCTTGCGTTGCGTTTGTCTATCAGATATTCCTTTTGCTTCCTATTTCTTCTTTGTGTTTGTCTCTCTTGCTGCACCCCTTTTCCGCTTTTTGTTTTTTGTTTTCACGTGATTAGATGACTAAAACAATGAATTGTACGACGGGCTTTGAAATACCATAACTTTGCGTACAAAGCTCCGAATTGCATGATTTTTTCACATTTTATTCCTCTTTTCGAGATAAACCATGCCGCGTATTGCTGAAGGCAACCCGACCCCGTTTTCAAGGTCAAAATGCTTTATTTAGGTCGATACGATTTATTTTTAGAGTCGGAAGATGCCCTTTTGGAGTTTGTTAGGATACTAATGTCATTTTATGTCAATACGCCGCTTGCGTTGCGTTTGTCCCTCGGATATTCCTTTTGTGTTTGTCTCTCTTGCTGCACCCCTTTTCCGCTTTTTGTTTTTTGTTTTTACGTGATTAGACGACTAAAACAATGAATTGTACGACGAGCTTTGAAATACCATAACTTTGTGTACCAAGATCCGAATTACATGATTTTTTCACATTTTATTCCTCTTTTCAAGATAAACAATGTCGCGGGTTGCTGAAGGCAGCACGACCCCGTTTTCGAGCTCAAAATGCTTTATTTAGGTCGATTCGATTGATTTTTAGAGCCGGAAGATGCCCTTTTAGAGTTTGTTAGGATACGGATGTCATTTCTTGTCAATACGACGCTTGCGTTGCGTTTGCCTCTCAGATATTCCTTTTGCTTCCTATTTCCTATTTGCGTTTGTCTCTCGTGATACACCCCTTTTCCGCTTTTTGTTACTTTTTCACGTGATTAGATGACTAAAACAATGTATTGTACGACGGGCTTTGAAATACAATAACTTTGCGTACCAAGCTCCGAACTGCATGATTTTTTCACATTTTATTTAGGTCGATACCATGGATTTTTAGAGCCGGAAGATGCCCTTTTCGAGTTTGTTAGGTTACGAATGTCATTTCTTGTCAATACGCCGCTTGCGTTGCGTTTGTCTCTCGGAAATTCCTTTTACTTCCTATTTCCTATTTGCGTTTGTCTCTCGTGTTGCACCCCTTTTCCGCTTTTTGTTTTTGTTTTACGTGATTAGACGACTCAAACAATGAATTGTACGACGAGCTTTGAAATACCATAACTTTGCGTACGAAGATCGGAATTACATGATTTTTTCTCATTTTATTCCTCTTTTCAAGATAAACAATGTCGCGGGTTGCTGAAGACAGCACGACCCCGTTTTCGAGCTCAAAAGGCTTTATTTAGGTCGGTACGATCGATTTTTAGAGCCGGAAGATGCCCTTTTAGAGTTTATTAGGATACGAATGTCATTTCTTGTCAATACGACGCTTGCGTTGCGTTTGCCTCTCAGATATTCCTTTTGCTTCCTATTTCCTATTTGCGTTTGTCTCTCGTGCTGCACCCCATTTCCGCTATTTGTTTTTGTTTTCATGTGATTAGACGACTAAAACAATGAATTGTACGACGTGCTTTGAAATACCATATCTTTGCATACGAAGCTCCGAATTACATGATTTTGTTTCACATTTTATTCCTCTTTAGAAGATAAACCATGCGATTGGTTGCTGAAGGCAGCCCAACCCCGTTTTCAAGCACAAAATTCTTTATTTAGGTCGATACGATGGATTTTTAGAGCCGGAAGATGCCCTTTTCGAGTTTGTTAGGATATGAATGTCATCTCTTGTCAATACGCCGCTTGTGTTGCGTTTGTCTCTTGGATATTCCTTTTGCTTCCTATTTCCTATTTGCGTTTGTCTCTCGTGTTGCACCCCTTTTTTGCTTTTTTTTGTTTTCACGTGATTGGACGACTGAAACAATGAATTGTACGATGGGCTTTGAAATACCATAACTTTGCGTACGAAGCTCCGAATTACATGATTTTTTGCACATTTTATTCCTCTTTTCGAGATAAACCATGCCGCGGGTTGCTGAAGGCAGCTCGATCCCGTTATCGAGCTCAAAATGTTTTATTTAGGTCGATACGTTTTATTTTTAGAGCCGGAAGATGCCCTTTTTGATTTTGTTAGGATACGAATGTCATTTCTTGTAAATACGCCGCTTGCGTTGCGTTTGTCTCTTGGATATTCCGTTTGCTTCCAATTTCCTATTTGAGTTTGTCTCTCGTGTTGCATCCCTTTTCCGCTTTTTGTTTTTGTTTTCACGTGATTAGACGACTAAAACAATGAATTGTACGATGGGATTTGAAATACCATTACTTTGCGTACGAAGCTCCGAATTACATGATTGTTTCCCATTTTATTCCTCTTTTCGGGATAATTCAAGCTGCGGGTTGCTGAAGGCAGCCCGACCCAGTTTTCGAGAGCAAAATGCTTTATTTAGGTCGATACATTTGATTTTTAGAGCCGGAAGATGCCCCTTTCGAGTTTGTTAGGATACAAATGTCATTTCTTGTCAATACGCCGCTTGCGTTGTGTTTGTGTCTCGGATATTCCTTTTGCTTCCTATTTCCTATTTGCGTTTGTCACTTGTGTTGTACCCCTTTTCCGTTTTTTGTTTTTGTTTTCAGGTGATTAGATGACTAAAACAATGAATTGTACGACGGGCTTTGAAATACCATAACTTTGCGTACGAAGCTCCGAATTACATGATCTTTTGCACATTTTATTCCTCTTTTTGAGATTAACCATGCCGCGGGTTGCTGAAGGCAGCACGACACCATTTTCGAGCTCAAAATGCTTTATTTAGGTCGATATGATCGATTTTTAGAGCTGGAAGATGCCCTTTTAGAGTTTCTTAGAATACGAATGTCATTTCTTGTCAATGCGCCACTTGTGTTGCGTTTGCCTTTCGGATATTCCTTTTTCTTCCTATTTCCTATTTTCATTTGTCTCTCGTGTTGCACCCCTTTTCTGCTTCTTGTTTTTGTTTTCACGTGATTAGACGACTAAAACAATGATTTGTACGACGGGCTTTGAAATACCATAACATTGCGTACGAAGCTCCGAATTACATGATGTTTTTCACATTTTATTCCTCTTTACGAGATAAACCATGCCATGGGTTGCTGAAGGCAGCCCAACCCCGTTTTCGAGCTCAATATGCTTTTTTTATATCGATACGATGGATTTTTAGAGCCGGAAGATACCCTTTTCGAGTTTGTTGGGATACGAATGTCATTTCTTGTCAATACGCCGCTTGCGTTGCATTTGTCTCTCGGGTATTCCTTTTGCTTCCTATTTCCTATTTGCATTTGTCTCTCGTGTTGCACCCCTTTTCCGCTTTTTATTTTTGTTTTTACGTGATTAAACGACTAAAACAATGAATTGTACGACGAGCTTTGAAATACCATAACTTTGCGTACGCAGGTCCGAATTCCATGATTTTTTCACATTTTATTCCTCTTTTCGAGGTAAACGATGCCGCGGGTTTCTGAAGGCAGCACGATGCCGTTTTCGAGCTGGAAATGCTTTATTATGTCGATACGATTTATTTTTAGAGCCGGAAGATGCCCTTCTAGAGTTTGTTAGGATACGAACGTCATTACTTGTCAATATGCCGCTTGCGTTGCATTTGCCTCTCGGATATTCCTTTTACTTCCAATTTCCTATTTGTGTTTGTCTCTCGTGTTGCACCCCTTTTCCGCTTTTTTTTTGTTTTCAAGTGATAAGACAACTAAAACAATGAATTGTACGACGTGCTTTGAAATACCATAACTTTGCGTACGAACTCCGAATTACATGATGTTTTCACATTTTATTCCTCTTTCCGAGATAAACGATGCCGCGGATTGCTGAAGGCAGCACGACCCCATTTTCGAGCTCAAAATGATTTATTTTGGGCGATACGATCGATTTTTAGAGCCCAAAGATGCCCTTTTAGAGTTTGTTAGGATACGAATGTCATTACTTGTCAATACGCCGCTTGCGTTGCGTTTGCCTCTCGGATATTCCTTTTGCTTCCTATTTCCTATGCATTTGTCTCTCTCGTGTTGCACCCCTTTTCCACTTTTTGTTTTTGTTTTCACGTGATTAGACGACTAAAACAATGAATTGTATGACAGGCTTTGAAATACCATAACTTTGCGTACGAAGCTCCGAATTACATGATTTTTTCACATTTTATTCCTCTTTTCGAGATAAACCATGCCGCGGGTTTCTGAAGGCAGCCCGACACCATTTTCGAGCTCAAAATGCTTTATTTATGTCGATGCGATGGATTTTGAGAGCCGGAAGATGCCCTTTTCGATTTTGTTGGGATACGAATGTCATTTATTGTCAATACGCCGCTTGTGTTGCGTTTGTCTCTCGAATATTCCTTTTGCTTCCTATTTCCTATTTGCGTTTGTCTCTCGTGTTGCACCCCTTTTCCGCTTTTTGTTTTTGTTTTCACGTGGTTAGAAGACCAAAACAATGAATTGTACGATGGGCTTTGAAATACCATAACTTTATGTACAAAGCTCCGAATTACATGTATTTTTCACATTTTATACCTCTTTCGAGATAAACCATGCTGGGGTTGCTGAAGGCAGCCCGACCCCTTTTTCAAGCTGAAAATGCTTTACTTAGCTCGATACGATCGATTTTTAGAGCCGGAAGATGCCCTTTTAGAGTTTGTTAGGATACGAATGTCATTTCTTGTCAATACGCCACTTGTGTTGCGTTTGTCTCTCGAATATTCCTTTTGCTTCCTATTTCCTATTTATGTTTGTCTCTCGTGTTGCACCCCTTTTCCGCTTTTTGTTTTTGTTTTCATGTGATTAGACGACTAAAACAATGAATTGTGCGATGGGCTCTCAAATACCATTACTTTGAACTGTACGACCGGCTTTGAAATACCATAACTTTGTGTACAAAGCTCCGAATTACATGATTGTTTTCACATTTTATTCCTCTCTTCGAGATAAACCATGCCGCGGGTTGCTAAAGGCAGCCCGACCCCGTTTTCAAGCTCAAAATGCTTTATTTAGGTCGATACGTTGGATTTTTGGAGCCGAGAGATTTCCTTTTCGAGTTTGTTACGATACGAATGTAATTTCTTTTCAATATGCCGCTTGTGTTGCGTTTGTCTCTCGGATATTCCTTTTTCTTCCTATTTCCTATTTTCGTTTGTCACTCGTGTTGCGCCCCTTTTCCGCTTTTTGTTTTTGTTTTCACGTGATTAGACGACAAAAACAATGAATTGTACGACGGGCTCTCAAATACCATTACTTTGCGTACGAAGCTCCGAATTACATGATATTTTTCACATTTTATTCCTCTTTTCAAGATTAACCATGCTGCGGGTGGCTGAAGGCGGCCCGACCCCATTTTTGAGCTCAAAATGCTTTATCTAGGTCCATTCGAAGGATTTTTAGAGCCGGAAGATGCCCTTTTCGAGTTTGTTTGGATACGCTTGTCATTTCTTGTCAATACGCCGCTTGCGTTGCATTTTTCTCTCGTATATTTCTTTTGCTTCCTATTTCCTATTTGCGCTTGTCTGTCGTGTTGCACCCCTTTTCCGCTTTTTGTTTTTTTTTTTCACGTGATTAGACGACTAAAACAGCGATTTGTAAGACAGGCTTTGAAATACCATAACATTGCGTACGAAGCTCCGAATTACATGATATTTTTCACATTTTATTCCACTTTTCGAGATTAACCATGCTGTGGGTGCTGAAGGCAGCCCGACCCCATTTTCGAGTTCAAAATGCTTTATTTATGTCGATGCGATGGATTTTGAGAGCCGGAAGATGCCCTTTTCGAGTTTGTTGGGATACGAATGTCATTTCTTATCAATATGCAGCTTGCGTTGCGTTTGTCTGTCGGATATTCCTTTTGCTTCCTATTTCCTATTTGCGTTTGTCTCTCGTGTTGCACCCCTTTTCCGCTTTTTGTTTTTGTTTTCACGTGGTTAGAAGACTAAAACAATGAATTGTACGATGGGCTTTGAAATACCATAACTTTATGTACAAAGCTCCGAATAACATGTATTTTTCACATTTTATTCCTCTTTTTGAGATAAATGATGCTGCCGGACGGTGAAGGCAGCCCGACACCGTTTTCGAGCTCAAAATGCTTTATTTAGGTCGATACGATGGATTTTTAGAGCCGGCAGATGCCCTTTTCGAGTTTGTTAGGGTACGATTGTCATTTCTTGTCAATACACCGCTTGCGATGCGTTTGTCTCTTGGATATTCATGTTGCTTCCTATTTCCTATTTGCGTTTGTCTCTCGTGTTGCACCCCTTTTCCGCTTTTGTTTTTGTTTTCACGTGATTAGACGACTAACACAATGAATTGTACAACGGTCTTTAAAATATCATAACTTTGCGGACAAAGCTCCGAATTACATGATTTTTTCACATTTTATTCCTCTTTTTGCGATAAATGATGCAGCGGGATGCTGAAGGCAGCCCGACCCCATTTGCGAGCTCAAAATGCTTCATTTGCATGTGATTAGATGACTAAAACTATGAATTGTACGACGGGCTTTGAAATACCATAAGTTTGCGTACGAAGTCCGAATTGCATGATTGTTTTTCACATTTTATTCCTCTTTTCGAGCCAAACCATACCATGGGTTGCTGATGGCAGCCCGACCTGGTTTTTGAGCTCACAATGCTTTATTTAGGTTGATACGATGGATATTTAGAGCCGGAAGATGCGCTTTTCGAGTTTGTTAGGTTACGAATGTCATTTATTGTCAATACGCCGCTTGTGTTGCGTTTGTCTCTCGGATATTCCTTTTGCTTCCTATTTCCTTTTTTCGTTTGTCACTCGTTTTGCACCTCTTTTCCGCTTTTTGTTTTTGTTTTCACGTGATTAGACGACTAAAACAATGAATTGTACGACGGGCTCTCAAATACCATTACTTTGCGTACGAAGCTCCGAATTACATGATATCTTTCACATTTTATTCCTCTTTTCAAGATTAACCATGCTGCGGGTTGCTGAAGGCAGCCGAACCCCGTTTTGAGCTCAAAATGCTTTATTTAGGTCGATACGATGGATTTTTAGAGCCGGAAGATGCCCTTTTCGAGTTTGTTTGGATAAGCTTGTCATTTCTTGTCAATACGCCGCTCGCGTTGCATTTGTCTGTCGGATATTTCTTTTGCTTCCTATTTCCTATTTGCGCTTGTCTCTCGTGTTGCACCCCTTTTCCGCTTTTTTTCACGTGATTAGACGACTAAAACAATGAATTGTACGATGGGCTTTGAAATACCATGACTTTGCATACGAAGCTCCGAATTACATGATATTTTTCACATTTTATTCCTCTTTTCAAGATTAACCATGCTGCAGGTTGCTGAAGGTAGCCCGACACTGTTTTCGAGCTCAAAATGCTTCATTTAGGTCGATACGATGGACTTTTAGAGCCAACGAATGCCCTTTTCGAGTTTGTTACGATACGATTGTCATTTCTTGTCAATACACCGCTTGCGTTGCGTTTGTCTCTTGGATATTCCTTTTGCTTCCTATTTCCTATATCTGTTTGTCTCTCGTGTTGCACCCCTTTTCCGCTTTTGTTTTTGTTCTCACGTGATTAGACGTCTAAAACAATGAATTGTACGACGAGCTTTGAAATACCAGAACTTTGCGAACAAAGCTCCGAATTACATGATTTTTTTACATTTTATTCCTCTTTTTGAGATAAATGATGCTGCGGGATGCTGAAGGCAGCCCGACACCGTTTTCGAGCTCAAAATGCTTTATTTAGGTCGATACAATGGATTTTTGCAGCCCGACACCATTTTCGAGCTCAAAATGCTTTATTTATGTCGATGCGATGGATTTTGAGAGCCGGAAGATGCCCTTTTCGATTTTGTTGGGATACGAATGGCATTTATTGTCAATACGCCGCTTGTGTTGCGTTTGTCTCTCGAATATTCCTTTTGCTTCCTATTTCCTATTTGTGTTTGTCTCTCGTGTTGCACCCCTTTTCCGCTTTTTGTTTTTGTTTTCATGTGATTAGACGACTAAAACAATGAATTGTACGATGGGCTCTCAAATACCATTACTTTGAACTGTACGACCGGCTTTGAAATACCATAACTTTGTGTACAAAACACCGAATTACATGATTTTTTTTCACATTTTATTCCTCTCTTCGAGATAAACCATGCCGCGGGTTGCTAAAGGCAGCCCGACCCCGTTTTCAAGCTCAAAATGCTTTATTTAGGTCGATACATTGGATTTTTAGAGCCGAGAGATTTCCTTTTCGAGTTTGTTAGGTTACGAATGTCATTTCTTATCAATACGCCGCTTGCGTTGCGTTTGTCTATTGGATATTCCGTTTGCTTCCTATTTCCTATTTCAATTTGTACCTCGTGTTGCACCCCTTTTCCGCTTTTTGTTTTTGTTTTCACGTGATTAGACGACTAAAACAATGAATTGTACGACGGGCTCTCAAATACCATTACTTTGCGTACGAAGCTCCGAATTACATGATATTTTTCACATTTTATTCCTCTTTTCAAGATTAACCATGCTGCGGGTGGCTGAAGGTGGCCCGACCCTGTTTTGAGCTCAAAATGCTTTATTTAGGTCGATACGATGGATTTTTAGAGCCGGAAGATGCCCTTTTCGAGTTTGTTTGGATACGCTTGTCATTTCTTGTCAATACGCCGCTCGCGTTGCAATTGTCTGTCGGATATTTCTTTTGCTTCCTATTTCCTATTTGCGCTTGTCTCTTGTGTTGCACCCCTTTTCCGCTTTTTTTCACGTGATTAGACGACTAAAACAATGAATTGTACGATGGGCTTTGAAATACCATGACTTTGCATACGAAGCTCCGAATTACATGATATTTTTCACATTTTATTCCTCTATTCAAGATTAACCATTCTGCGGGTTGCTGAAGGCAGCCCGACACTGTTTTCGAGCTCAAAATGCTTCATTTAGGTCGATACGATGGATTTTTAGAGCCGACGAATGCCCTTTTCGAGTTTGTTACGATACGATTGTCATTTCTTGTCAATACACCGCTTGCGTTGCGTTTGTCTCTTGGATATTCCTTTTGCTTCCTATTTCCTATATTTGTTTGTCTCTCGTGTTGCACCCCATTTTTGCTTTTGTTTTTGTTCTCACGTGATTAGACGTCTAAAACAATGAATTGTACGACGAGCTTTGAAATACCATAACTTTGCGAACAATGCTCCGAATTACATGATTTTTTTAAATTTTATTCCTCTTTTTGAGATAAATGATGCTGCGGGATGCTGAAGGCAGCCCAACACCGTTTTCGAGCTCAAAATGCTTTATTTAGGTCGATACAATGGATTTTTAGAGCCGGCAGATGCCCTTTTCGAGTTTGTTAGGATACGATTGTCATTTCTTGTCAATACACCGCTTGCGTTGCGTTTGTCTCTTGGATATTCCTTTTGCTTCCTATTTTCTATTGGCGTTTATCTCTCTTGTTGCACCCCTTTTCTGCTTTTGTTTTTGTTTTCACGTGATTAGACGACTACAACAATGAATTGTACGACGGGCTTTGAAATACCATAACTTTGCGGACAAAGCTCCGAATTACATGGATTTTTCACATTTTATTCCTCTTTTTGAGATAAATGATGCTGCGGGACTTTTGCTTCCTATTTCCTATTTGCGCTTGTCTCTCGTGTTGCACCCCTTTTCCGCTTTTTGTTTTTGTTTTCGCGTGATTAGACGACTAAAACAATGAATTGTACGACGGGCTTTGAAATACCATAACTTTGCATACGAAGCTCCGTATTACATGACTTTTTTCACATATTATTCCTCTTTTCGAGATAAACCATGCCATGGGTTGCTGATGGCAGCCCGACCCCGTTTTTGAGCTCACGATGCTTTATTTAGGTCAATACGATGGATATTTAGAGCCGGAAGATGCCCTTTTCGAGTTTGTTAGGTTACGAATGTCATTTCTTGTCAATACTCTGGTTGCATTGCGTTTGTCTCTCGGATATTCCTTTTACATCCTATTTCCTATTTGCGTTTGTCTCTCGTGTTGCACACCTTTTCCGCTTTTTGTTTTAGTTTTCACTTGATTAGACTACTAAAACAATGAATTGTACGACGAGCTTTGAAATACCATAACTTTGCGTACGAAGTCCGAATTGCATGATTGTTTTTCACATTTTATTCCTCTTTTCGGGCCAAACCATGCCATGGGTTGCTGATGGCAGCCCGACCTGGTTTTCGAGCTCACAATGCTTTATTTAAGTTGATACGATGGATATTTAGAGCCGGAAGATGCGCTTTTCGAGTTTGTTAGGTTACGAATGTCATTTATTGTCAATACGCCGCTTGCGTTGCGTTTGTCTCTCGGATATTCCTTTTGATTCTTATTTCCTTTTTCGTTTGTCACTCGTTTTGCACCCCTTTTCCGCTTTTTGATTTTGTTTTCACGTGATTAGACGACTAAAACAATGAATT
>JAXIOL010000018.1:0-17473 GCA_036759665.1 Gynandropsis gynandra | reverse complement strand
ATGATGATTATTTATTTTACGATAGTCGTTTATGCGTGCCTAACTGCTCTTTGAGGGAGTTATTTGTTAGAGAAGCCCACAGTGGTGGACTCATGGGCCATTTCGGAGTCGCCAAGACTTTGAAAACATTGCAGGATCATTTCTACTGGCCACACATGAAAAGAGATGTGGAACGTATCTGCGAGCGATGCGTCGCTTGTAAACAGGCTAAGTCCAAAAGTCAGCCTAACGGTTTGTACACTCCACTCCCTATCCCGACTCATCCTTGGATAGACATACCAATGGATTTCGTGATTGGGTTGCCTGGGTCTAAAACATGAAAGGATTCTATTTTTGTGGTAGTAGATAGGTTTTCTAAAATGGCACATTTTATACCTTGTGATAAATCGGATGATGCATTGCATGTAGCCGAATTATTCTTCAAAGAGGTAGTACGATTGCATGGCATGCCTAGCACCATAGTTTCCGATAGGGATAGCAAATTCCTTAGTTATTTCTGGAAAACGTTGTGGTCCAAGATAGGAACCAAGCTTTTATTTTCTACAACTTGTCGTCCACAAACCGATGGTCAAACTGAAGTAGTAAACCAAACCCTAGGTACCTTACTACGTGCATTAGTTAGGAAGAATTTAAAAACATGGGAAGATTGTTTACCGCATGCTGAGTTCGCATATAACCATGCAGCACATTCTGCATCAAAATTCTCTCATTTCGAGATCGTATATGGGTTCAATCCTGCTTCACCCCTGGATCTATTGTCTTTACCATCAAGTGACCGAGTCAGCCTGGATGGAAAACAAAAGGCCCGGTTGGTCAAACAAATTCATGAAAAGGCAAGGAAGAACATCGAGGAGAAGACAAGGCTTTGTGTTAAGCAGGCGAACAATAGACGGAAGAAGATGACCTTCAAGCCTGGTGATCAACTCTGGATTCACCTAAGGAAGGAGAGTTTCCTGAATGAACGCAAGTCAAAGCTCATGCCCCGGATCGACGGTCAATTCACTGTGACAAAAAAGATCAGCAACAACGCCTACCGGCTAGATCTGCGAGGTAAGTATAATGTAAGTTCTAGTTTCAACGTTTCTTACTTAATGCCTTTTGTTGCAGGTCAAGCGGATTTGAGGACAAATCCTTTTGACGAAGGGGGGCATGATATGATCCCGGAGGACGCTGAAGACGCGACCAACAACACGGAGGAGGACGCGACCTGAAGAATGGAAGAAGAGGGAATCTCTATGACCCGAGACGCCGCGACCGCGACTCGAGGCGCCATCCCTGCGACCTGAGATGCCATTCCTGCGACCCGAGACGCTGATTCCGTGACCTGAGACGCCATTCCCGCAACCCGAGACGCGACCACCTCCAGCACGACCCGAGACGCCACTAGGTTAAAATATGTCGGTCCCGTGACCCGAGCCCGAGCTCAAGAAGAGGATGCTTTGATCATACCCGCTGGTCCCATGACCCAAGCCAAGGCCGCGAAGCTCAAGGAAGCTATTATCGGGATCCTCACATCCGTGCACGCTCATGAGGAGTATGCTAGTTCACGTGAAGTCACGAGCCTAAAGAACGTCATTCAAGCCGAAGCTCAACCCGCAACGGTTATGATTAGGTAAAGTGACCCGCGTGTACTCTTTTCCCCTCATCGGTTTTGTCCCACCGGGTTTTCCGACTACGGGTTTTTAACGAGGCCGCGAGTCACTTATTTCCCGTGACCTAATTTATGACCCGACACAAGACACGAGAAGAACGTATTCCCATGTGCACGACCAACAAGGAAGTTATCTTCTTGTTTGAAGAAACCAAGGCATTGATTAGGGCTTTTGCATGAAGACCTAGCATTTAATGTACTTTTTTTAATTTCCTTGTTTTTATCTACTTATGACCGGCCACCTATGAAAAAACAATCAATCAAACTTTTGAAATTTTACCTTTAATCAATCTTGATTTCATCTTGAATTCATTTGTGAGTTCTTTGGTTGTTGGTGAGTAATATCCAGCTTCCTATTCTTTGGTGTGTCATATCCAACGATCCATTCGTTCTTCCTTGGTGTGTCATATCCATTGAAGACGAACTCGGTAAATAAAGAGTATTCCGCAACTCTCGTGTGACCACTCGCTCCACACACCCTTTTACAATCCGTTGCAGCAAGGCATATCCATCACTAACCAAGTCTAGAGTGTCGATTCAGTCGGGATCGCATCAAGTCATTATTGTGCGACTTTGTCGAATCGTGAACAATAGTCTAGGTTTGCTTAGAAGTCTTTTGGATACCGTTTAGTTGAGTAGTTGTGCTTGAAACCATGATCTATAATTGCATTCACCTCCTAGGTTTCAGTACCTAGTATCCATATCTCCGTGTATACCCATTGATCTTTGCTTGTTTGATATATTTTATCGTTCATTGATTATTAGACTCCACACGCTTATACCCACGCTGTCAATTTTATCTTCTTGGATAAGTTTTTAACTATTTCAGGTTTTCATTGACATGAGTACATCAAGATCGATGGTTCGGGTCTAAGTGGTGGGTTGAGGCGCTATTCTACGTCCTAAGGGTTAGAGCGATGCGTATTCTTTGGTAAAAAAAATAAGAAAAGAAAAAAGGTTCTTCAATTACACCGCTCTGCACTCCGCTAAGGTTACAAGACTTTATGAGTGTGCCATAGGCAGTCCGGGTCTAACTAGAATGCGATCCCTCTTCCACTTCGACGTCCTAGGTACAGAGCGTGGATCTATTGAAAAAAACAAAAAGAAAAGAAAAAGAGAATAAGAACGAGAATATGAGTTTAATGATATCTCGAGCTTAGGAAATTGGTATGGAGATCGCTTGGACGTTGTCTAGGAGTATGGATTAGACTTAGGTCATTGGTAGGATTGCATGGCTCGTGACTTTCAGTTTATAGAAGTCTGAACAAGGTGCGCTTAGGCTTGCGTCCATGTGACGCGTTGTTTTGCATGATGGCTAATCCTTCGAAGTTTTCGTGCTAGTATCCATTGTTGTTTTACTCTTCTAGTACTCGACTCTAGAATTGCTCGAGGATGAGAAAATGTTAAGTCTAGGGGAGTTTGATATCATGTTATCCGTCGTAGTATTTACATCATTCTTAGGTTTAGATTAGATTAGATTTCTTGGACTTTACCGATTATTTGAGATTATTCGAGGCTTTTATCTACTATTTCTTGTTTTGCGTAGGAAACGAAGACTTGAAGCAAACACGAAAGATTACGGAAAATCCAACCCGAAAACGTGTTTGAATGACAAGATACCTCATGTGCACGGCCATGGAAGCAAATTGAACACTCAAACCTCGAGCGAAAGAAGCGGAAAGAGCAATTGCATGTGTGCCCGCTCGGGCTGTGTATGTGTACCCGATCGGGCACCAATTTGGACCAGAAAAACGCCGAGAACCAGCCCGACTCGGGCTGGTAATGAACCCGCGTGGGCATGGGAACCCGACCAGGCTGAAAGTTGTGCACGAGCGGGCATGGTTGCTGCCCGAGCGGGTTGAGGTTGTGCCCGAGCAGGTCCACCTTTTTCTCAACAAACTCTTTGAATTTTGAACGGGCAATTAAAGGAAATTGAAGCCATCTAGGGCTGGGGGACGAATCATAGACCAAAGAGGACACCTAGAGACACACAAGAAAGATGAGAGAACACGAATTGAAGACTTTGGAGCATCCGAAGGATTCATATGAACCACAACGCTAGGGATGATAAGGGAGACAAACACTTACTTCGTTCTAGTTTGTTTCTCTATGATTTCTGAGTAGATCTGTTTTCATGGTTAGGGATGCCATTGTAATGGATGTTTTGAGTTATTAATGCTTTATTTTCGGTTTTTTTCAATTGAATGGTTCGATAGGTTATAGATTTGCGCTTAATGCCTTCATACGTTGTTGATCTCAAGTTTCGATAAGACTAGATGTATTCTACGGAGATTAGGCATGTTTGATGGAGATTAGAGATTTGTCTAGGCTTGGAAGAGTCAGATTTGAGTCTCATGAATGAACCTTTGAATAAATTAGATTAATGAGACCGGTCGATTAATCTATTTACGAACGGTAATAATCGAGGTAGAATTCCCATTGTTCTTAACGCATCTAGAAGTTCCACGCTACATAGGGATATGAGCGATGTTGATTTCCTAGATAAAGGATTTAGGCTTACTCCAAGTCATTTCCGTTTATAGAGGTCGAGTTCCCATCCGACATTAGAGGTAGTATTCCCCATCGTTCGTCATGCATCTAGAAGTTCTGCACCGCATAGGGATATGGGTGACGTTGATTTCCTAGGTAGGAGATTTAGGCTTACGCCAAGTCATTTCTAGCATTAGGGGTAGAGTTCCCTACTGTTATTCATGCATCTAGACGTTACGTGCTACATCGAGAGATGAGTGACGTTGATTTCCTAGGTAGAGGATTAGATATTAGTTCCCCATGATTGATACAAACCGAATTTCATGATCCATAGAAACATCCATTGCATGTTCTGGTATTCCCGACACCCATGATACTCTTTATTGCTTAGTCTAGCTTCGTCATCCTTATTTATCGTTATTTCATAGTTCACCGTTCATCTATTGATCGATCTTTTTCTCAAGATATCTTAGTTCTAAAGCTGCACTTAGTCCCCAGAGTTCGACCCTTGTACTACACGAACCGTATACTTGCGGTAGAGTGGTCTTGGAAATAAATAAAACTCTGATCCCACACATCAGATATCGTCGTCGAAAACCTGTGAAAAACATTTACACAATCCAAAAGAAGAAATACAAATCCTCCGAGTACATCAATGTGAAAAGAAAAAGAATTGGTCCGAAAAAAATGAAATGAAAATTATGCAAAAGTCGAAAGTCGGGTTGCCTCCCGATAAGCGCTTTTTTAAGGTCGCGAGCTTGACCGAATGCTCTCCTCATCAACGTCAAGGTGGACGTCCTCGCCTTCGTATGCGATTCCTCCTGCGTTGTGTCCTTCGATCGGGTGCGTCGCTCGTCATCTGCCTCGCTATATCAGCTAGCTCTCCCATGCTCTTCTCTTGCCCGATCATGTCGCTGTTCAAGATCAGCATCTTGTCAAACTTATCATTCTGAAGGGTTGAACGTACTTTGCTGGTTTTGGCCAAAAATGTTGCACGATTGCGATTTAGCCTATGCTTGGTCGTGCTTTGCTTGCTGGTTTGTGCTGGCCGTTCGTGTGCGTCTTTGCCTTGTGTTTCTTCCGAAGCTCTCGAGGGTTGTCCATGCCCGTGGTCATCATCTTGATCCGTACCTCTAGCCCTGGGATCTAGCAATAGGTCACTCGTGAAATCAACGGACCAAATGGACTCTAACCTAGGTACTTTCTTCAGATGCTTATTTAACCGAAACTCCAATGTTGCTTCCCCTATCTTCATCGTAAATTTCCCTTCTCTCACGTCGATGACGGCGCCAGCGGTTTTGAGGAATGGTCTCCCCAAGATAATGGGTATTCTTTCATCTTCTTTCATGTCCAAAACCACAAAATCAACGGGAATGTAGTAGTCACCTACCTTAAGTGGTACATCCTCCACAATACCGATTGGAAGTTTCGATGATCGATCAGCCATTTGTAACACCAAATTTATGGATTTAATCTCTCCCAAATCAAGTTTCTCGTACAACGACAACGACATGATGCTGACACTAGCCCTTTTGTCACATAGGGCATTGTGGATGGTCACATTTCCGAGCTTGCTTGGAATGACGAAGGGACCTATATCGGGTAATTTTTGTTGCATCCCATGTTGAATAATGGCGTATGTTGCATCGGTGACCATCACTGTCTCCTCCTCTTCAACTTTTTGATTTTTGCTGAGGATTTCCTTGAGGAACTTAGCGTAACACGGAATTTGCATGATAGCTTCGTGGAAGGGCATAGATGTATCCAACTTCTTCAGCCTCGCTGCAAACTTTTCAAATTGTGAATCATCATGTCGTGTCCTTTGGCGTGAGGGAAATGGAAGTGGAGGGCGTCTTGGTGGTGGTGCCACATACGGTTCTTCTTTATCCTCAACCTGTACTTCCTTGTGATCCTTTTCATTGAACTCTTTGAGCATTCTCCTCTCTCAATATTCTGGGGTGTAACATCCGCAAGTTCTGTCCCGCTTCTCAACATGACGTTGTTGCAATGCTCACGGGGATTCGGCTTAGGCTTTCCCGGTAAAACTCCTTGTCGATTAGGAGCATTTTCTGTAATTTGTGCCACTTGGGTGTCTAGGACTTTTAAGTGCTTCTGCATTTCCGCAATTTGCCTCTTTGCTTCTTCTTGATCTCGTCTTACAATAGTCAGCTCAACACTTATATCTTTTCGTCCATGTAGAATCTGAGTGAACATAGACGTGATCTCGTTGTTCCCCTCTTCTTGTTGCGGAATTGGCGCTGGTACTCCTCTCGGCTGAAACCCTTGATAGCCTTGTGTTCTAGGCTGAAAATTCTGATGTTTTGGTTAGTAATTTCCTTGCAACGGATTCATAACATTATTGGCGTTCTTGTAGGACAAATTCACATGATTCTTCCAGCCCGGATTGTAGGTGTTGGAATATGGATTGTTGGCAACGTAGTTCACATCTACAACATCCTTGAATCCGTGAGAATCGGGAGACGCTTGGTGCATGTTTACCATTTGTAACTTCAACTCGGCAAGCTCAGCTCGCAATGCAAGCACCTCGTTGTCCGCTCCCTTGGCTAGGCTACGGCGATTGAATTCTCCCGACATAATATTTCTTCCCTCGGCCATCTTCTCAATCTTGGCCTCAATAGCGGTGAACGGGAGGTCATGTAGAGAACCTCCACAAGCAGCGTTCAACCAATCTCTAACTTCATCACGAAGACCCTCAATGAAAGTGGCGATGAGGTATCTTTTATCCATCCCGTGGTGTTGGCATTGGCGTTGATATCCTTTAAATCGCAGCCACGCCTCTGTAAGGCTCTCTTTATCCTCTTGTTCAAACGAATTAATCTTGTTCTTCCATAGCTGCGTCTTGGGGGGTGAGAAAAATTGCATCATGAAGCGTTCTTCGAGCTGGCTCCACATATGAATATAATCTAGGGGTAGCGTGTACAGCCACTCGAGTGCATGCTCCCTAACTGAGAACTGGAAGGCAAGCAACATAATCGCTTCATCATATATTCCGGGGTAGGCTTTCATGTTCGAACACAAAATCTGGAACTAAGTGAGATGCTGGTTCGGATCTTCCGTAGATCGTCCCCTAAATGGCGATTGACTCAACATTTGAATGAAGGCTAGCTGTAACTCAAATCTGTTCCGATCTATCTCGGGCCTTTGAATGCAGGAGAGAAGCTCCGTGTGTTTAAGCGTTGTATACGCCCTGTAAGTTTCCGGTGCTTCCTCCTGTGCCATCTCTTCTTCACTAGAGAAATCTGTTTCTCACTCAGTTGTTGTTTCCTCTATATTCTCGGGATCACTACGCCTTGCTTTTTGCAGTTTCTTTAAGGCTCGCTTAGTCTTGTCAATATCGGGGTCGAAGAGGAGTTCTTTGCCTCTCGAACTCCCAGACATGTACCAAATAATCTGCACGTGGAAAAGACAACAACTAATAGAGCAACTCGGAAGAGATGCAATGACTCAAAATAAAAGAAAAATGCAAAAAAAAAAACAAAAACAAACAAAAGACTCGGAAAGGATTGGATCTCGACTCAATGAAACCCTAATTCTAATAACCGTGACTAGTCACCGGCAACAGCGCCAAAAAACTTGATGTGTGGCAATCAGAGTTTTATTTATTTCCAACTCCACTCTTCCGCAAGTATACGGTTCATGTTGTACAAGGGTCGAAATCTGGGGACTAGTGCAGCGTTAGAACTAAGATTGTCATGAGAAGAAGATTGATCAATGGATGAGTAGTGAACTATAAAGTAAAGATAAGTAAGGATGACGAAGCTGGACTAGGCAATGAGGGGTATCATTGGTGTCGGGAATACCTGAACATGCAATGGATGTTTCTTTGGATCATGAAATTCGGTTTGTATGAATCGATGGGGAACAAATATCTAATCATCTATCTAGGAAATCAACATCGCTCACCTCCCAATGTAGCGCGGAACGTCTAGACGCGTTAAGAACAGTAGGGAACTCTACCTCTAATGCTAGAAATGACTCTCCCAAGCCTAAATCTCCTACCTAGGAAATCAACGTCACCCATATCCCTATGTAGTACGGAACTGCTAGATGCATGATGAACGATGGGGAATTCAACCTCTAATGTCGTATGGGAACTCGATCTCTATAAACGGAAATGACTCTCCCAAGCCAAAATCCTCTATCTAGGAAAAGAAACGTTGCTGATATCCCTATGTATCGCGGAACTTCTAGATGCATTAAGAACAATGGGAATTCTACCTCGATTATTACCATTCGTAAATAGATTAATCGACCAGTCTCATTAATCTAATTATTCGAAGGTTCATTCATGAGACTCAAGCCTGACTCTTCCAAGCCTAGACGAATCTCTAATCTCCATCAAACATGCCTAATCTCAGTAGAATAGATCTAGTCTTATTCAAGCATTAAATCAACATTGTATGAAGGCATTACGCACAAATCTATAACCTATCGAACCATTCAATTGAACAAAACCAAAAATCAAGCATTAATAACTCAAACAATCCATTACAATGGCATCCCTAACCCATGACAACAGATCTACTCAGAATACATAGAGAAGCAAACAAAAACAGAGCAAGTGTTCGTATTCCCTATCATCCTGAGCGTTGGCTTCGGATGAATCCTTCGGATGCCCCAAAGTCTTCAATCCATGTTCTTTCCTCTTTCTTGTGTGTCTCTAGGTGTCCTCCTTTGTCTGTGCTTCGTCCCCTTGCCCTAGATGACTGGTTTTTCCTTTAATTGCCCGTTCAAACCTTCAAAAGAGGTTGTTCCAGATTAGGCGGCCCGCTCGGGCACAACCATCACCCGCTCGTGCAGAACACAGCTCGTTCGTGCACCACACTTAGCCCGGTCGGGCTCTCATGCGCGCGTGTGTCAACTACCAGCCCGAGTTGGGCTGGTTCTCGGTGAATTTCTGGTTTTAGGTGCAGCCCGATCGGGTGCAATACTCAGCCCGAGTGGGCACAAATGCCCGACCATGTTGTTCATTTGCCCGAGTTGGGCTTGCTCTCGAGGATTTTTGGCTCTATTTGTGCAACCTCAGCCCGAGCAGGCTTCTTCATGCCCGAGCGTGTACACTGTCATTTGCTGTTTCCGCTCCTTTCGCTCGATGCTTGGGTGATCCGTTTGCTTCCATGGCTGTGCACATATCGTCTCTGCTCACTTTGTCACGTTTTCGGGGTAGATTTGTCGTAATCTTTCGTGTTTGCTTCAAGTCTTCGTTTCCTACGCAAAACACGAAATAGTAGATAAAATCCTCGAATTAACTCAAATAATCGGTAAAGTCCAAGAAATATAATCAAAACTAAACCTACGAATGATGTAAATACTACGACGGCTAACATGTTATCAAACTCCGCCAAACTTAACCTTTGCTCGTCCTCGACCAAATCTAGAGTCGAGTACAAGAAGAGTAAAACAAAAGTGGACACTAGCACAAATACATCGAAGGATTAGCCATCATGCAAAACAACGCGGCACATGAACGCAAGCCTAAGCGTACCTAGTTCAGTCTACTATCAATCGAAATTCACGTGCCATGCAATCCTACCAATAACTTAAGTCTAATCCATACCCCTAGACAACGTCCAAGCGATCTCCATACCTTTCTTTTTTCTAATTCGGAGCTTCGTATGCAAAGTTATGGTATTTCATAGCCTGTCGTACAATTCATTGTTTTAGTCGTCTAATCACGTGAAAACAAAAACAAAAAGCGGAAAAGGGGTGCAACACGAGAGACAAACACAAATAGGAAATAGGAAGCAAAAGGAATATCCAAGAGACAAACGCAATGCAAGCGGCGTATTGAAAATAAATGACATGCGTATCCTATCAAACTCGAAATGGGCATCTTCCGGCTCTAAAAATCAAACGTATCGACCGAAATAAAGAATTTTGAGCTCGAAAACGGGTTTGGGCTGTCTTCAGCAACCCGAGGCATGGTTTATCTCGAAAAGATGAATAAAATGTGAAAAATCATGTAATTCTGAGCTTCGTACGCAAAGTTATGGTATTTCAAAGCCCGTCGTGTGATTCATTGTTTTAGTCGTCTAATCACGTGAAAACAAAAACAAAAACCGAAAAGAGGTGCAACACGAGAGACAAACGCAAATAGGAAATAGAAAGCAAAAGGAAAATCCGACAGACAAACGCAACGCAAGCGGCATATTGACAAGAAATTATATTTGTATCCTAACAACCTCGAAAAGGGAATTCAGCAACCAGCAGCATGGTTTATCTCGAAAAGAGGAATAAAATGTGAAACAAATCATGTAATTCAGAGCTTCGTACCCAAAGTTATGGTATTTCAAAGCCCGTCGTACAATTCATTGTTTTAGTCGTCTAATCACTTGAAAACAAAAACGAAAAGCGGAAAAAGGGTGCAACACGAGAGACAAATGCAAATAGGAAAAAAGAAGCAAAAAGAATATCTGAGACACAAACGCAATGCAAGCGGCGTATTGACAAGAAATGACATTCGTATCCTAACAAACTCGAAAAGGGCATCTTTAGGCTCTAAAAATCAAACGTATCGACCTAAATAAAGCATTTTGAGCTCGAAAACGGGATCGGACTGCCTTCAGCAACACGCGGCATGGTTTATCTCGACAAGAGGAATAAAATGTAAAAACAATCATAAATTCAGAGCTTTGTACGCAAAGTTATGGTATTTCAAAGCCCGTCGTACAATTCATTGTTATAGTTGTCTAATCACGTGAAAACAAAAAACAAAAAGCGGAAAAGGGGTGCAACACGAGAGACAAATGGAAATAGGAAATAGGAAACAAAGGAATATCCAAGAGACAAATGCAACGCAAGCGGCGTATTGGCAAGAAATGACATTCGTATCCTAACAAACGAGAAAAGGGCATCTTCCAGCTCTAAAAATCGATTGTATCGACCTAAATAAAGAGTTTTGAGCTCGAAAACGGGGTCGGGCTGCCTTCAGAAAACCCGCAGCATGGCTTATCTGGAAAAGAGGAATAAATTGAGAATAAAATCATGTAACTTGGAGCTTTGTAGGCAAAGTTATGGTATTTCAAAGCCCGTCGTACAATTCATTGTTTTAGTCGTCTAATCACGTGAAAAGAAAAACAAAAACCGGAAAACAGGTTGCAACACGAGAGACAAATGTAAATAGAAAATAGGAAGCAAAAGGAATATCCGAGAGACAAATGCAACGAAAGAGGCGTACTGACAAGAAATGACATTCGTATCCTAACAAACTCGAAAAGGGCATCTCTGGGCTCTAAAAATTAAACGTATGGACCTAAATAAAGCATTTTGAGCTCGAAAACGAGGTTGAGCTGCCTTCAGCAACCCGCAGCATCGTTTATCTCGAATAGAGGAATAAAATGTGAAATAAATCATGTAATTCGGAGCTTAGTACGCAAAGTTATGGTATTTCAAGGCCCGTCATACAATTCATTGTTTTAGTCATCTAATCACGTGAAAAAAAAAACAAAAAGCGGAAAAGGGGTGCAACACGAGAGACAAACGCAATATAGGAAGCAAAAGGAATATCCGAGAGACAAACGCAACGCAAGCGGCGTATTGACAAGAAATGACATCCGTATCCTAACAAACTCGAAAAGGGCATCTTCCGGCTCTAAAAATCAAACGTATCGACCTAAATAAAGCATTTTGAGCTGGAAAACGGAGTCGGGCTGCCTTCAGCAACCCGCAGCATGGTTTGCCTCGAAAAGAGGAATAAAATGTGAAAAATCATGTAATTCCGAGCTTCGTACGCAAAGTTATGGTATTTCAAAAACCGTCGTATAATTCATTGTTTTAGTCGTCTAATCACGTGAAAACAAAAACAAAAAGGAAAAGGGGTGCAACACGAGAGACAAATGTAAATAGCTAATAGGAAGCAAAAGGAATATCCAAGAGACAAACGCAACGCAAGCAGCGTATTGACAAGAAATGACATTCGTATCCTAACAAACTCAAAAAGGGCATCTTCCGGCTCTTAAAATCCATTGTATCGACCTAAATAAAGCATTGTGAGCTCGAAAACGAGGTTGTGCTGCCCTCAGCAACCCGGGACATGGTTTATCTCGAAAAGAGGAATAAAATGTGAAAACAATCATGTAATTCGGAGCTTCATACGCAAAGTTATGGTATTTCAAAGCCCGTCGTACAATTCATTATTTTAGTCGTCTAATCACGTGAAAACAAAAACAAAAAGCAGAAAAGGGGTGCAACACGAGAGACAAACACAAATAGGAAATTGGAAGTGAAAGGAATATCCGAGAGACAACGCAACGCAAGCGGCGTATTGACAAGCAATGACATTCGTATCCTAACAAACTCGAAAAAGGCATCTTCAGCTCTAAAAATCCATCGTATCGACCTAAGTAAAGCATTTTTTAGCTCAAAAATGGGGTCGGGCTGCCCTCAGCAACCCGCGGTATGGTTTATCTCGAAAAGATTAATAAAATGTGAAAAAAATCATGTAATTCGAAGCTTTGTGCCTAAAGTTATGGTATTTCAAAGACCGTCGTACAATTCATTGTTTTAGTCGTCTACTCACGTGAAAAAAAAAACAAAAAGCGGAAAAGGGGTGCAGCATGAGAGACAAACGCTAATAGGAAATAGGAAGCAAAAGGAATATCCGAGAGATAAATGCAACGCAAGCGGCGTATTGACNGCGGCGTATTGACAAGAAATGACATTCATAACCTAACAAACTCGAAAAGGGCATCTTCTGGCTGTAAAAACCCATCGTATCGACCTAAATAAAGCATTTTGAGCTCCAAAACGGAGTCGGGCTGCCTTCCGCAACCCGCGGCATGGTTTATCTCGAATAGATGAATAAAATGTGAAAAAGATAATTTAATTCGGAGCTTCGTACGCAAAGTAATGGCATTTCAAATCCCGTGGTACAATTCATTGTTTTAGTCGTCTAATCACGTTAAAACAAAAACAAAAAGCGGAAAAGGGGTGCAACACGAGAGACAAACGCAAATAGGAAATAGGAAGCAGAAGGAATATCCGAGTGACAAACGCAACGCAAGCGGCATATTGACAAGAAATAACATTCATAACCTAACAAACTCGAAAAGGCATCTTCCGGCTCTAAAAATCCATTTGTATCGACCTAAATAAAGCATTTTGAGCTCGAAAACGGAGTCGAGCTGCCTTCATCAACCCACGACATGGTTTATCTCAAAAAGAGGAATAAAATGTGGAAAAAGTTCATGTAATTCGGAGCTTCATACGCAAAGTAATGGTATTTTAAAGCCCATCGTACAATTGATTGTTTTAGATGTCTAATCACGTGAAACAAAAACAAAAAGCGGAAAGGGGGTGCAACACGAGAGACAAACGCAAATAGGAAGCAAACGGAATATCCAAGAGACAAACGCAAGGCAAGCAACGTATTGACAAGAAATGACATTCTTATCCTAACAAACTCGAAAAGGGCATCTTCTCGCTCTAAAAAATCAAACTCATTGACCTAAATAAAGCATTTTGAGCTTGAAAACGGGTTCGGGCTGCCATCAGCATCCCGTGGCATGGTTTATCCCGAAAAGAGGAATAAAATGTGAAAAAAATCATATAATTCGGAGCTTCGTACGCAAAGTTATGGTATTTCAAAGCCCGTCGTACAATACATTGTTTTAGTCGTCTAATCACGTGAAAACAAAAACAAAAAGCGGAAAAGGGGTGCAACACGAGAGACAAATGCAAATAGGAAATAGGAAGCAATGGAATATCCAAGAGACAAACGCAATACAAGCGGCATATTGACAAGAAATGAAATTCGTATGCTAAGAAACTCGAAAAGGGCATCTTCCGGCTCTCAAAATCAAACGTATCAACCTAAATAAAGCATTTTGAGCTCGAAAACAGGGTCGGGCTGCCATCAGCTACCCGCAGCATTGTTTATCTCGAAAAGAGGAATAAAATGTGAAAAAAATCATGTAATTCGGAGCTTTGTACGCAAAGTTATGGTATTTCAAAGCCCGTCGTACAATTCATTGTTTTAGTCGTCTAATCAAGTGAAAACAAAAACAAAAAGCGGAAAAGGGGTTCAACACGAGAGACAAATGCAAACAGAAAATAGGAGGCAAATGGAATATCCAAGAGACAAACACAACGCAAGTGGCGTATTGACAAGAAATGCCATTCGTATGCTAACAAACTAGAAAAGGGCATCTCCCGGCTCTAAAAATACATCGTATCGACCTAAATAAAGCATTTTGAGCTCGAAAACGGGGTCAGGCTGCCATCAGCAACCCGTAGCATCGTTTATCTCGAAAAGAAGAATAAAATGTGAAAAAAGCGTGTTACCGGAGCTTCGTACGCAAAGTTGTGGCATTTCAAAGCACGTCGTACAATTCATTGTTTTAGTCGTCTAATCACGTGAAAACAAAACCAAAAAGCGGAAAACGGGTGCAACACGAGAGACAAACGCAAATAGGAAATAGGAAGCAAACGGAATATTCAAGAGACAAACGCAATGCAAGCGGCGTATTGACAAGAAATGCCATTCGTATCCTAACAAACTCGAAAAGGGCATCTTCTCGCTTTAAAAATCCATCGTATCTACCTAAATAAAGCATTTTGAGCTCGAAAACGGGGTCGGGCTACCATCAGCAACCCGCGGCATGGTTTATCTCGAAATGAGGAATAAAATGTGAAAAAAATCATGTAATTCGGAGCTTCGTACCCAAAGTTATGGTATTTCAAAGCCCGTCGTACAATTCATTGTTTTAGTCGTCTAATCACGTGAAAGGAAAAACAAAAAACGGAAAAGGGGTGCAACACGAGAGACAAACGCAAATAGGAAATAGGAAGCAAACGGAATATCCAAGAGACAAACGCAACGCAAGCGGCGTATTGATAATAAATGACATTCGTATCCTAACAAACTCGAAAAGAGCATCTTCTCGCTCTAAAAATCCATCGTATCGACCTAAATAAAGCATTTTGAGCTCGAAAACGGGGTTGGGCTACCATCAGCAACCCGTAGCATGGTTTATCTCGAATAAATAAATAAAATGTGAAAAAATCATGTAATTCGGAGCTTCGTACGCAATGTTGTGGTATTTCAAAGCCTGTCGTACAATTCATTGTTTTAGTCGTCTAATCACGTGAAAGCAAAAACAAAAGAGCGGAAAAGGGGTGCAACAAGAGTGACAAACGCAAATAGGAAATAGGAAGGAAAAGGAATAAAGATCGCACTTACTTGGTGGAACCTCCTTATCCTTAGAGGAGGCCTCTTCGACAGGACCGACTGTAGGTTCCTCGGAAGGAACCTCCCTAGGGGGGGCCTCTTCGACAGGACCGACTGTAGGTTCCTCGGAAGGAACCTCCCTAGGGGGGGCCTCTTCTACAAGATCGACTGTAGATTCCTCGGAAGGAACCTCCTTAGGTGGGGCCTCTTCAACAGGACCGGCTGTAGGTTCCTCGGAAGGAACCTCCTTCGGGGGGCCTCTTCGATAGTTGTAGTAACCTCTCTGGAAATGTATTCAGTTAGAGGAATAGTGGCGGCAAATGCGATATTTTCAATTAATCTCGAATTGTTTGCCAAATCCTCTTCTGAGCAATCTCCAGAGTCATTTTCAGACTCTAACTCAACCGGCTCTTCGTTAGGCACTGGATATGAACGTTGAAGGAATTCATCATCTCTAACACTACCGGAAGATTGGTTTGCGGTGCTCGTATCTATCTCGGTAGATTTTGATTTTGCCTTTTCAGCACCTTTGGGATTTGCCGCCTCTACCTTTGTATTAGGCAAATGAAACACGACAACCGTTAGAAGATCTCTGACAGCGTTGATGATTCTTTTCCGACTTCTTTTTTTCCTTCACTAATTTCTGCTCCAGTGTCAGCCGGACTGCAGCTTCTTTTTCTTCAGCTTCATCTTCATCCTCGCCTTCTCTTTCAGCATCAGCTTCAGCATTCTTCAGCATCATCTTCATCCTCGCCTTCTCTTTCATCTTCAGCATCACCATCTCTTTCTTCATCACCTTCAGCATCAACTTCATCATCTTCAAGCTTCGGATGGGGGAGAATAGGCTGGAATTCATAGAGTTCGGGGGGAATAGGCTGGCAAGCTCTATCATTTTTCCCTCAAGCTCTTTTTCTTCTTAGTCCCTTTCCCTTTCCCATTCCCTTTCCCCTTCTTTTGATCACCAAGAACTACTTTTCGCGTCAGCAGTTCTTGCTCACGGATGTCCTCCCAACAAAGTCCCTTCGGATTTCTACGAATCTGTTCCATTTATATCTGAACATCTTGATCTTGGGGTCCCTCATAGTCGTCAAAATAAAAAACTAAACCTACCTCTTTCTCTTCAGCATGAAGAATACTTCGAAAAAACTGAAAAACAAAAAATAGCCATTATTACCGTCTGTGACCCTTGTTTTCCTTGTGACCCTTGTGTAATTGTTACCTTAGAATCTCCGATCAGCCTTATGACTTCTGCGTACTTCAGGTTAATACTGGGTTTAACCATCTTCTTGCACATTCTTGGGCATGATGGATCCGCATTCTCTACATCAACATACCATCCCTTTCCGCCCAAACTAGGGAAGATTTCGAAAGGAAGTAACTGCAACATTAAAAAAAATGATAAGAATGCAAAAAGTACAAAACAATTCAAGTTATTCGAATAATATATACCACTTACCATTAGTGGGATCATGAAACCGCCACAATACCATTTTTGTTTCGGTGAATCCCCGCTAACGTGCTTGCGGCAAGTATCCACAATATTCTCGAATGTGTAACGCCCCCATGGAAAGCGTTCACAAAATTCCAAGTCATAAACCATGTCAATGAGATCATGGCTGATAAAATTGTCTGATGAAGGCTTGTGAGCCATAACTTGCGCCAACAACAACAAAGTTGCCAACCTCTTCCAGTCCTCATCATTCTCCGTCTTCACAAGTTTTCCAATGATTTTTGCGGGGGTCACCTTTCCACGGCCAAAATTCTTCCGCCTGAATGTATCACCCCTTTTGGACTCCCATCCTTTGGGATATGGTCCGTAGTTCAATCCAGAAATTAGTGCGTTCTCCACTATAGAGTACCGGATGGGAACACTGTTTAAGACAAACCACAACTCCTTCTGGTCCCGTACAATCATAGAGTGATTTAGGAGGATAGACATTTGAACCTTAGTCAATGTGGATTCACATTGGAAATGGAATAAATGCTTAAATTGCGATTCCTTGTCAAAGTAATGCAACTCGTATTCATCTAAGATTCCTCTTAGCTTTGTTAATGTCTCGTGAGGATAACACTTGGTGGTGATTGATGTGCGTTAAGCTCAAGTAATCAAATCTAGACTAACGCTTCCGCAAGAATACGGATCG
>CM071876.1:28901908-28929846 GCA_036759665.1 Gynandropsis gynandra | reverse complement strand
GATTTAAAGATTTTATCTCCAGTTGCACATGAAGATCTGATGCGTTATTCGAGTTGTTACTGGTCCAGGTAAATTTATGTTATTGAATTGTTATATTTTTTGTATAACTTCCTTATGTTGCTTTAATTTTTCATTATTTGTGCAGATATTCGTTCACAGAATTCGCAAAGTGTGCAGCCACAGAAAACAATATGGGAGAAGCCTTCAACTCTTCAATTACAGATGCACGTGAAAAGCCTATTGTGGAAATGTTGGAAACCATCAGGAGACAAGTTATCACTAGTAACTTGACTAAGATGGAAGCGAGCCAAAGTTGGCTTGAGAGAATAACACCAAAAGCCAAGGGTTTGGTCAACAAGCAAAAACAAAGAGCTACAATGTGCATGTCTTGTGGTGTTGGAGGAGGGCGTTATGAAGTTAGTCATAAGCAAAAAAGTTTCCGAGTTAACATTAGAGGAGATGTATCATGCAGTTGTCGAGAATATGAGATTAGTGGAATTCCATGTTGCCACATCATTTCTGCATTATGGGATGATACTATGGGCAATGGACAACCCGAGGATTTGGTTTCAGATTGGTTTACCACTGACCACTGGAAAAGATGTTATCAGAGCTTGGTACAACCGATTAATGGTATGAATTTGTGGTCATGCACAAATATACGAGTGGAAGCACCTATAAATAGAAGAATGCCTGGGAGACTTAAAAAGATCAAAAGAAAACGTGATCCATATGAAAATGCAGAAGGCTCCTTATCACGTCATGGGAGAGTCATGGTAAGATATCTATGCTCTAGTAACTCTACACTTAAAGTTTGTCTTTAACATGTCAGAATTTTCATTTTGCAGAGATGCAGTCGTTGTCAACAACGTGGGCATAACAAAAGGACTTGTCAGATTATTAATGCTAGTTTACTTCAGCAACATGAAAAGAGGCCATTGGGACATTCATACGGAAATCAACATCAACCGACAACTTTACAAAGCTCGCCACTTCAGACTTATGAGAGTGAGAATGAAACGATAGTTCCAAACGTAGTATTGGTAATATGAACTATACTCCTATTTTTTGTAGATGAAATGATCTATGATTTTGTTTATTTGGATTAAGAGTAACAAGTAACATTTGTGTGAAACTAATGCAGGAAAGATATGGTGTTGCCCATAATGAGGCTAAAGAGATGATTTGGGTCGACACATGATTGGAATGGTTAACAATACTATTCTCCCATCAAATTTGCCCAAAGAGCAACGCAGCAAATTGAAAGTCACACGGGTTTGGGGAAAATAGAGCTTGGACCTATGATATTGGAGCTATGATATTAGACATTTTAAATTTTTGTTTTTTTATAATTTGTTTGAACATATTGGAGTGCACCTTTTCATTCAGTTAAAGACGCGATTACCATTTTTGGCGAAAACGTTCATTCGGCTTAAAAACCCTTCATCAAAAAGTGATCCTGCATCTTCTTCTTCTATGTAATCGTGCTTGAATTATAACTAAAATGTAAGAGATTTGAGTGAAATGAAAATGAGATGTTGATAAGATGAACACGAGAAGAAAATTTTCTTAATAATTCTCTTTTACTTCATTATCCTACAAATCATTACAGATATGCCTATTGGCATCAAAAACTACGGTAAACAACAGCATCTACAAACCAACCAAGTAGGCCTACAATATACTAGCCAAAGAAAACCTCTCTTAGATTGAGCTTCATCACCCACATAGGCATCATCCCAGTTGCTAACAATACCGTGCTCAATGGGGTATTTAAGGGTAAAAATACATCTCTTGGATTGAGCTTCATCACCCACATATGCATCCTTCTGACCCATCCCAACCATTACTCCAGTGTGGCGAGGGCGACCAACAATGCTGGGAAAACAGCCCTGGGGGCATCATCTCCAGCAAATCCGGCCTGAGATATGCACCATCATTCATCGTAAGTTCACTCTACAAACCAATCCTAAATGGACTAAACTTATAATCTTTAACCAAAATTTCCAAATGCATCACAGAGAGGTCGTAGACCCTCCAGATAACATGAATACAGCTACATTTCATTCTGCTAACATACATTTAATGGCAACCTTAGTTCCATCACTCTTATTCTTATTTCGTTTGTGAGTATCCCCTAATTCAATTTGCCGTTAAAACAATCTGTGAGACTGGTAAGGAATCAGTTGTCCTAATTTTACAGAGACCATGTCCTAAGGATCCATTTTTCATGCACACTCCTAAAATGAGACAACTTGGAAACTGAAAGACTTATCCAGACTGTAACACAGATAGGACAAAGCACATATTCTTCATATTAGTCGAGTGTTAAAGGGAATACCAAATCTAAAATACCAAAACTTGTACCTTGAAGTGATCTGATTGGTCGAGGGTGAAAAATGTCTTATGTGGTGCCATGTCCAAGTTGTCCTGAGCTTCGCGATTTCTCGGATTCTCGATTTCTTCACGATTTCTTCGGCTGGGCTTCGGCGGTGCTTCGGCGATGGCTGAGCCCAAGGGCACGACGGCGGTGGCTGAGCCCAAAGCCTCGGATTCTCGATTTCTTCCGGCCGGCTTCGCGATTTCTTCGGTTGGGATTCAGTGGTGCTTCGGCGGTGCTTCGGACCTGTTCTTCGGCGGTGCTTCAGATTTGTATAATACAATCGGTAACCACCAGAAATCTGAAGAGAAGAAAGAAACGGAAGAGAAAAAGAAAACGGCGTTTGTGTTAATGGTTTAGTCTGATTAAAAAATATCATTGAAGGTTTAAAATACACAAGTTAAAGTACACGGTTTTTTTTATTAAAATACATTTTTGAGGGTGTTTTTTTTAAGTTTTCCCCTATTTTCTATACATGGGGAAGACGAGCTAATTGTTTATTTTTCCTGTATTTTTTTTGGATTCTCGCTATTTGGGAAAAAAATCCCTAGCAAAGACAGAGCGAGGTGTATGGCAGCGGCTGAGGAGAATTCAGCTTCGATGGCTCTTGGGAAGAAGAGTGGAATATATGAGGGGGCACTGTCAATCTTCAAGGTAAATTTACAACATGAATTTCATTTTGTGATTAGCTTTTTTTTTCATCCATCGTGTCTAAAGCTCGATTGGACTCTGCCTCCAGACCCTTCTTCTCTCCTTATCTACGAATCTTCGGTTTTTTATTTTCTTCACACGGTCAATGTTCAACGTTAAATTAAAACCTAAATTTCATTTTGTGATGGGATTTTTTGGAGCATCTTATGTTCATATTTCCCGCATTTGTTTGTAGTTCTAGCTATTTCAAAACAAACCCATGATAGATTGAGACGATAAGAGCGAGCTGTATGATAATGCTTACAAAGACTTCAGATATGATGACTATAGGAAGAAGAGTGGAGGATATGATGGGTGCTATCAACGTTTAGGTAACATTTAGACTTAACTTTCATTTCATGATGGGGATTTTTGGAATGTTTTAAAGCACTCTCCTTATCTTTTATCCACTCAACATCTGTCTTCTCTTAACTTTCAAGTTTGCACTCGAGGGAATTTATTCACCTTGACATACAACCTGACACTTCTTGATGGGATTAAGGTCCAAAGCAAACCATATATTGTTCTTTGCAATTCCTAGTGAGCTAATTGTAGTGTGTTAGTTTTTGTCTCCCGTTTATCAATAGATTTTTGGATAATAGCCTGTAATTTCGAGGTAACTCAGAATACATTTTTTCCCTAATTCTTTGTAGGAACTAATTATGACTCTAGTCTTTTTAAAATCACTTCATTTCTTCTACAAAATGAGTCCATATGTTTTGGATTTTTTTTTGTCTCAGGTAACTAACACTCTTCCTTAATATCTAGGAAAACAAAAATTATGATTTTTTTTCTATTGGTTTTTCCTATAATTAATCCTTTATGAGATTAGCAATTTTGTAAATTGTTTGGTGTTGGTGGTGTCCATCTACTATTGCAGTTTAAATTGATGCTCTAATAAAAGCCATTAATATCGAGACAAATAAGACAAAATGGAAGCTGCATCGAAAGAAAAGCAAAATGTTTAGGTGCAGTGAACATAGAATCAATACGAAGGAGAAATAAAATGGACTCAAGATTAAAACAAAAGGTACGTTAAACCTTTCTTTTTGTATGATCATCATTTGTTGGGACTTGTATAAAATCAATATAATAGTATTAGATAGATGAAGATATCATAAAATAGAAAGGAATGCATGTGATGTGTCACTAATAGGTATTTGTGCTATGCTTTGCAACCAATAACAAGTTACAATGAAGAAAAGGTAGGAGATTGAGAAGAAATTTATGAAATGCTATAAGTGCTTAAAGTTGAATTGATTTGGTTTGATTGTATTCTTTATGCATATGTATGTATATGGAGATAAATATGTTTATTGTTTCTACTAATGGATTTTTGGATAATAGCATGTAGATGTTGAGGTAACTCAACACATTTTCCCTAATTCTTTGTAGGAACTAATTATGACTCTCATCTTTTTAAAATCACTTCATTTCTTCTACAAAATGAGTCCATATGTCTTGGATTTTTTTTATCTCAGATAACTAACACTCTTCTTTAATATCCAGGAAAAGAAAAATTATGATTTTTATTTATTTTTTCCATAATTGACCCTTCATGATATTGGAAATTTTGTAAATTGTTTGGTGTTGGTGATGTCCCTATACAATTGCATTTTAAATTGATTCTCTAATGAAATCCATTAATGTTGAGACAAAGAAGGTGAAATGGAAGCTCCATCGAAAGAAAAGTAAAATGCTTAGGTGTAGTGAACGTAGAATCAATACAAAGGAGAAAGAAAATGGATTCACGATTATAAAAAAAAGGTATGTTAAACTTTTCTTTTTATATGATCATCATTTTTTGGGACTGGTATAAAATCAATGAAATAGTATTGGATAGATAAAGAGATCCTAAAAATAGGAAGGAATGCACGTGATGTGTCACTAGTAGGTATTTACGTTATGGTAAGTTACAATTAAGAAGAGGTAGGAGAAGAATATATTTATGAAATGTTATAAGTGTTGGTCGAGGATGATATATTCGAAGAAATCTCTCCTCTTATCTTGAGTGTTCGGTTTCCATGAATATACATGTCAAGGTCGTTGTTATATCAGGTTGGAGTTTGCTGGTGGAAAGTTGGAAATTTATGGCCATTGCCTTGAGGTTTTCTTCTTCTAATATATGCATTACCGTTTGTAATGTAGGAGGAGGCAGTGGGCAAGAGACGACACATGTTGGGTTTGTGGGAGAAGGAATGCTGGCAGCTGCTACCACATTGATAAGGAATTAAAAATTGAAATATATAATCGGTTTAAGTCATGGATCGTGTTTCCTATCCCAAATCCAATCTTTCCAACATGAAAACAGTTCTTATCTATCTATATATATCTATATGCAGCCGCTAAACCAAGTACGTTTATGAGTCCAGTTGCACCTTTCAACTACAGAAGTATTAGGAGAGATGCATATGATCCATGATCATTCATCCGAAGTACAACCCTCATCCTTGATCAGGCCACAACAGTTCCTTAGGTTTATCACCGTAACGCTAGCATCAGAAAACAAGAGTGTACAACAATGGCATCTGAGAAAGGCTTCTCAATACAACAAAGACAAATTCCTCAATGTAACATAGCTCCCACGTACGGTCAACATGTTGCAGGCAACAACGGTTCAATATGGTGGAATCAGAATTGGGGTTGGAGCTGCAGTCGTGGCGGCTATGCCGAGTGCCTCTCCGCACCACAAGGTCGGAGTTGTTCGGTACGACATGTCAAATATGTATTGAATTGTACTTGAAATATGATTATTGAGAAGTGATACATGTTTTTAAGAACAACGGTGTGAGGAATATCAAGCTATTGAAATGTCATTTGTAAGTTTTTTTTCCTGTTATTTCCATTTTGTTTGGTTAGAAGATATAATGAATAATGACGTTTGTAATATTTTCTATTTGGGTTAATAATATTGATCATTGTTATTATGATAGAAGATTTTCTATCACATGTAACAAAATAATTATTTAAAATTATTCATGATTAGTTTGGTATCTGCGTGAGGATGATTATGTTTGTTTAGACATTACTGACTCAATGTTATAATCATATATAAAAGAGGAGTTTTTTCTCCCTTGTGGTGCTACCACGTCAGTATAAGGAGGAAACCCCTTAAAAAGCCCTTCAAGACACAAAAATATTAAACTCTTCCTCTTCCTAAAAGCTCCTCAAATTCAATGGTAGAAGTATGCATTTGGATATTTTTTGGAAGGGGAGCAATCGAATCGGAGGTGCGAAGAGGAAGGCGGAATATGGCTGGAATCGAGAACGTCACAAATTCCTCAAGGTATCTTTTCTTCTCTTTATCCTCAATTCTCTTTCTCTCTATAGTGGGTTTGACCGATTTAAAATCCCCTTCGCTCAGCTTCACATTCCTTTTAGGGATAAACTTAAAAAAACCTTGAGAAATATATTTTAATAAAAAAACCATATACTTTTAAGTCTTCATTTTAAACCTTATATTATATTTTTTAAATAAAAAACACACTTAACAACCATGTATAAACGGACGTTTATGCCTACTTTCAAGCATCCTTTCACCCCCTTCGTTCTCTCCCTCCACCACACTTCCTTTGTCGTATCTCCGCCGCTGCCCCGGCGCTCCGCCTCCGCCTTTAGCTCCTCCACCGCCCTTAGCTCCTCCACCGCCGCCTTGCTCCTTTTCCCAGACATGCCCATTCCCATCTCTTTTAACATCCTCCTCCTCCTCAACATCCTCCTATTTTCCATTCATTCGTACTCCTCCACTCTTTTTCTGTACAATTCGAGCTCCTTCTCAAGCTCTGCTTTCTCCTTCTCTCGTTTAACTAAAAGCTCGTTCATGAGCTGCAGAGCTTCTTGATCATACTCAGATTGTTCCTCCATCATCCTCTGGTACTGCAATGCCTCCATCTGCATTACTGCCTTTTCTTCCTGCAATCTATTTATCATTGCCATGGTTTCATTTGCTGCAACCGCAGACGCGCTTCTCTATTCCTCTAGCTCCGCATATAAGGCATTGAGCGCCTTTCTCTCTCTCTGCAACGCAGCCTTGAGCTTCTCCATGGTGAGGTTTCCATCAGGAGACTCAATCTCAGCATCCACATAGTCTTCAGCTCCTGATTCTCTTCTGTCGAGGTGAAACCGAATATGGAGTGGGCTGTGGAGCCGATGATGAGCCGGCAGACTCCGGAAGCTTCTCCTCGTCGCCCTGAAGGCTGAGGTTTATGAAGGGTCTTTTCGTTTCGAGCGTCAATTTCCTGAACTCTAACGTCTCTTCTTCAGCTTGCTCTGAATCACGCACATTCAGACAAAGTAATAAGAACGTCAGAGAAGGCTATGATTGCATCTTTTCATATGGATCCGATCGGTCAATGGAGTTTGACCCATTTTGTATTCGTTCTAGGAATCATATTATTTACATTGACCCATTTTGCATTCTAAGAATCATATTATTTACAGAGGAAGAATCATCCATCCATCCATGGAGGTTGGATGGATGGGTGAAAGGATGCTTGAAAGTAGGTTGTTGACAAACGTGTGCTTATGCAGGGCTGTTAAATGTTTTTTTATTTAAAAAATATAGTGTAGGGTTTAAAATGAAGGCTTAAAAGTACAAGGTTTTTTTTTTATTAAAATATATTTTTCAGGTTTTTTTTTAAATTTATCCCTTCCTTTTACTTCACCATTGACGCGGTATAAAGGTTGGTATTCGAGCTCCGACGAAGCCCACAGGAGGTAGAGGAAGCGGAAGAAGGTGAAGCTGATCGAAGACAAAGACGACGATAGTATGGAGATGAGCGAAAGGGACTGAGAGGGAGAGAATGGGAAGAAAAGAGCAACACGAGTATGGAGATGAGAGAAAGGGATATGAGCGAAGGGGACTGAGAGTGAGAGAAGGGGAAGGAAAGAGCAACACGAGTCGGAGGAGGAGGAGGACGAGTAAGAGGAGAAACCGGCCAATTCAAAGCTAATCCAGAAATTGATTACAGTTACTGGTATAGGAGGTGCGTAGAGGAAGGCGGAATATGGCTGGAATCGAGAGGATCCCAGCATGAAATGGAAGATGAAAATGATATTGAAGAAGGAGAGAACCTTCCTCCAGGCTCATACGAGATATTGCAGCTGGAGAAAGAGGAGATTCTCGCACCACACACGTATTTTTGCACTATATGTGGTAAGGATTTCAAGAGAGATGCGAATCTGAGAATATACATGAGAGGCCATGGGGATGAGTACAAGACTCCAGCCGCCCTTGCTAAACCTCACAAAGAATCTGGGTCTGGGTCTGAGTCAATGCTGATCAAGAGGTACTTGTGACCATTCCCTGGCTGCAAACCTAACAAAGATCACAAAAAGTTTCAGCCTTTGAAGACAATCCTACGTGTGAAGAACCATTACAAACGCACCCACTGTGACAAAAGCTTCACTTGCATCAGGTGCCATTCCAAGAAGTTCTCGTTCATTGCTAATCTCAAGATGCATAAGAAGCACTGCGGGAAAAACAAGTGGCTTTGTTCATGTGGCACCACATTTTCAAGGCAAGATAAGTTGTTTGGCCACATTGCTCTCTTTCAGGGCAACACTCCTGCGATCAATGTGGAAGAGACAAAACCCGCGGCTGGGTCATCTGCCCATAGGGACACTTCTGAGGCTGTGAACAACCCGAGAATGGTGAGTTTCAGTTTGGGACTTCAAATTCAGTTAAGGGGGAAGCCACGCAGTCGGGTATATTTGAAATGAAAGGAAACTTTGATGACTCTTCGAACTGTTTTTTGCCTTTTAGCTTTGATACATGCAATTTCGGAGGCTTCCACGAGTTCCCACGATCGATTTTTGATGATTCAGAAAGTTCTTTTCAATTGCTCATTTCAGGTGCGTGTGGTTTCTCACCAAGAAATGGTGGTTCTGTCTGAAATAGTAATCTCTAACTACCTATGTTGCTCCGTTTACTCTATTTTAAGTAAGGTCTCATTTGATACAAGTTGTTTTAGGCTTCTCCCATTTCTGTGTAATTTGTTCTCTCCCGAAAAATATCAAGAAATATGTCCATTCATTTTCTTAAGTCTTATTGTCAACGGTATATACATAATCACATTGATGTAAATACCTAAGCATATAAATAATATGACTCATTGTAAAAATGAATTTAGTATAGAGATTTCTTCTCTTAGATATTATGTTTTTGGCTTATGACAAGAAAAATATGGTTTTTATGTTTGGAAGAGCATAAAAAACAGAGTAACATAATTAGGCGAAAAGGATGAGGTCTCCTCTTAGTTCTTACACTTCTCGTAGGCCATATAGGACATTGACGCATATTGACAAGGGTACATTAGCTCAATGATATCAATTTAAGAGAATATACACAACAAAATGCATTATCAATAGTTGAATTAGTTCCATCTGCGACGAAGCCAATCAACCACACTCCCCACACTGTTGGACATTCTTTAAGTATACATTGTATGACTTCGATTGGTCATGGAGCTTTGTCTATTAAATTGTTATGACAATGATCTGTTCATGTGCCTGAGTTTCTTAAAGTCATGGCAAAAAGCTTGACAGCACTTCTGAGTCATTATTCGTGTCTCTCTCTACTAGCCATTCCTCTTTGATGCATATGTTGCCATCCCTGTGAAAAAGGGTGATTTAGGGTCAACAAGAATAAGGCAAAAAAGAACTATTTACCAAATCAAGTATTGTTTCTTAATACTTGGAATAACATTTTAGATAGAGAAAGAAATCTTCTCAAGGCAAGAACTTGATAGTTTCTTCTCAAGTAATCTGCGTATTTTGTGAGTGTCTCATGGGCATATGGTCTTCCCATAGTTCTTACAGCTGCAACATTTAATAGATTCTTCAGAGAGCCATATTTCCTAATGACATGGCTAATAAGTTGCATAGTATCTTTATTGATTCTTCTGTAGGGATGATGTTCTCAGATTGATCGAATGATTTTGTATGTCTTTTTATACTCAGATATGTGATGCGGTTGTTGTTGTTGGACTTTTGAATGCATCTCTTGTCATCCCAATTTTTCATTTAAACAGTGTATGATGTGATTCCAGGTTATTGTTGGTTTTGTTTTTTTCTTATGTTTGAAGGTTATCTTTAAAGCATGATTTTCGTACAAATTCATGTATTTCTTTCCCTTTTCTTGGTTGCAACAAATTTGGAGATATATTTGACGAAGGCTTCTTCATATATGCTCTTAAAAATAATGTGAATGTGGTGAAAAAGCTCTCAAGTGACATACTTGAACGCTATAGCTATAATATAAGCAACACTATGAATTTGAGATTAAAGGCTTGGTTAAGTCCAACATATTATCTCCAGAAGGTGCTCCCATAATTTTTGCGTCTTGTGTATACACTTCACCATCCATAGACTATACTTCAATTTTTACATCATGAAATATTTACCAAAATTTTGTTCCAAGGTAATCATGTTGGGAGTGGAAGAAAATGCAACGCCCCCTTGAACAATCTGGTAAGTATTCCATGAGTGTTTCTATTTCTATTTTTCTTCATTGCAGCCGCTCATAGGAAGAGGTGGAAGCCCGTTGAAGAAGCTCACGAGGCTAAACCTTCAACACCTAAAGTAATCCGAAAACCTCAAACCACTACTTAAAAGGTTTGTAAAAAAAATTTGATTTTGAATGCTTTCCCACCCACAACCATCTCTCCGTCTCCCAAAAACAAGCCTCATACACCCAGGAACAAACTGCCAGTTCGCACGCTTTTGCGCCATTGAATACCTACGACCACCCATTTTTCCATCTTCCCCATCGAAATATTGGCCACCATGTACATATCGCGGGTGGGCCGGGGATGATGGATCGTACTCACGAATGGACGATTGGTATCTTATATATTTCTTCGATTATTTTGATTTATATGATTTGTTGTTTGGACATTGATGACTCCATATTTTTACATTAATGTTGTGTATGCTAGCCTTATCATGTATGATATCCAAGTAAACTCTTCCTATTAGTGTTACTGATTTCTGGTGCTAGGATGAGATATCTAAGTTTTACTCAAACTTATACTTGGAAATCGGTTCACCTATGAACTTTTTGAAGCTGTAGATTATATGGTACAGGTAATCAGAGAGGAATTTGCAGATTTTTTGCGTTATACACAGGTTTAACAATGAATATAAATTCTCTATTAGAATCGAAACTGAAAATTAATTTTAAATCAGTGTTGAAAATTCTCTGCGAAAGTTGAATTCTTGATCTTCAGGCTCGGTGTTCTGACATATCTTGGAGATGTATCAGCGAATTGATTATGAAACCTCGGTTCATTTCTATGATTGTATTTAATGGTGCAATTACTGATAAAATAAAGCAGGATCCAATTCTTTTCATTTTGTGCTGGTCAGTTTGAAATTAAGGAATTATGTTGGGCGTGCTCATGTAACTTTGTCAGCCTTGAGCTTGAGCAGGATCATAAACCAACAATTTCTTTATAATTGAAGCAAATGGCGGTTTGAATCAACAACGTATATCAGTATGTTTGTTTTTTGAGACTCGAATATCCATTTTCCATTTATCTGCATGTTGTAGGTGCTCAGATTGATTGAATGATTTTTATGTCTTTTTTAACTCAGATATGTGATGTGGTTGCTGTGGCTGGACTTTTGAATGCAACTCTTGTCACTCCAATTTTTCATTTAAACAGTGTATGGCGTGCTTCCAGGTTATTGATGGTTTTGCTTTTTCCTTATGTTTGAAGGTTAACTTTAAAGCATGTCCTTCATCATGTCTTTACTTGATTCCGACTATTGGTTGAAGAGGCTTTCTAGGTTCAAGCCGCTTGAGGTTCAAACTTTTTGGAATGGGCATGATTCATAAGTTGACATAATTATCAAGTTTCAACAAGGATAGGAGCGGTTTTGTAAATGCCACAGAGTTTGAAAAAGAATTTGAAACTGACCGTTGCTGCAAAAAAAAAAAGATTTGGCTGAGAAGATATGAGCTTTTGGGTTCAAGGGCTATAAGTGGTGTGCACGCACAGATGATTACAATTCAAGAGGACTAATACCTCTCGAAAGAAGGCAAGGTAAGAACCATATCTGATATATCGAGGAGGCAACATTGGATAGAAACAATGTGCTGGAAAATTTGGCAGCTAAAATTGATATGACAAATGAGGATCTGAACAAACTCCATTACAAGTACAATGAAAAGGCGATGTCGATTCGAAGAAAAAGAACAGCGGCATGAATCTATTGTAGAAGGTTTAATAAAAGTTTCTATTTTTTTTATGTCTTGGAATTATAGACATGTTTCATCAATGTTGTGTAAAATATTTTTGATCATTTAGAAATTTTGAGTTGCTAGAAAATTTTTAATGGATATGAATCTAAAATTTTAGCTTTTATAGTGTGTACTATCCAAATTGTTTTCTCTTTTAAAAACAAAGAAAATGCAACGAATTTCACTTGTTAATTTACATTATATATTATAAATCTGTTTTTTGAATTTTTACATCGAAAATCAAAATTTGTGTGTATATAAAAATAATTTGTAATGTTACAAATGGCTCTGAAAAAAAGGAATATATATGATGTACCCATTGGATAGTACGATTGCTCTACATTATAAAATGTGCCATTTCTTCTAAGAGAGGCAGAGAGAGACGGACAAAATGTTCAAGAAGGCGGTAGAGGCAAAGTCTCAGCAGCGTCTATCCGGCGCCGATCGAAAGAAATTCCGTCGCACCATCCGTGACAGGTTTCCCCTCATCACCGATGCGATCCTCGACCTCCTCCTTCCTCCCAAGGTACCATTCCCTTTCTTCTTCTTCTTCTTCTTCTTCTTCGTCCTTCCTTCTTCTCATCGTCTCTCTTCCTTCTCTAGGAACTGAGTTTTTCCCCACAGGTTTGTACTTTGCGATTCTGTGGGTTTTTTTTTTGTTACTCATATTCAGCTTTCATATTTCCCCTCCTCCTGCTGCTGCTGCTTCAGTTTTTGCCCTGTGGGAGGCTCCGCAACTTTTACCCTCCTTCACGCTCAAAGGGTGTGAGGTTTCTCGGTATGTCATCGGCGGCGCCGATTTGATGTTCCCGGGAATCATGATTCCTGCGCAAGGCCTCCCTTCTTTCTCTGCTGGTGAACCATGGGCCGTCAAAGTTCCTGGAAATCCCGCTCCCATTGCTGTCAGTCTTATTCCATCTATTTCCGGGGTTTCTGTTTCTCGCTTGCCTCTTTGTTACATGATGATTGATGACTATTTGTGTTCTTGCAGGTGGGATATACCACCATGAGCAGTGCAGACGCTCTGAAAGCGGGATTACGTGGGAAGGCTTTACGCATTACTCACTATTACCGTGACTTCCTCTGGTATGTTAGATGCTGCTATAGCTTTGCTCCGATTTTCGAGCTTCTTTGCCACTCAATTCTTTCACGGATGTTTCTTAGGGATTCACCTGAGAGACACTATGTTCCAAATGCTGGCTTTTTGGATGATATTGTCATGGAGGATCCTGCCCTCCTGTCTTCTGGTGCTGGAGATGAGATCGTGGATACTTCAACTGATCCTGAAACCAGGATTGGCAATGAAGAAGACCAATCTGCTGATGCAAGTAGTATCAGGTCGCCCGTGGAAATGGCTTCAACCTCAGTTGCTGATGCTAAAACTGAGACCGAAGAACAATTGATTGGGAACATGGATGATCTCAAGTTAGCGGATAATGAAACTGATACCGAGAAGCAGACTCCTCATTCCACTGGGGATGTAGATGCCCTTCTAGACAAATGCCTTTTGCAAGCTTTGCACACAACCATAAAAGATAAGGACCTTCCCATGCCAGGAAGCACTCTGTGGTAAGACCTTTGTTCGGATACTTGGCTTGCAGACTTATTGACCTTTGTTCGGATACTCTCTGCCTCTTGGTTGCTCCTGTTTGATTATGGTCAGCATCGGATGCTTGAGTTGTCTGACTCTAGATTTGTTGCCAGAGTGGATCCCATTCTTTATTCATTTTCCTCCTTTTCCCTGATTGGCTTACGTTTGTTTTCTGTGAACCATGCAGGTCAAATCATGTATTACCTTGCAGACCTTCTGGACTCGTACTTGACATAAAGAAGTCATCATATAAAAAACTATCCAAGTGGCTGCAAGCGAAAGCATCAGCGGCTGGACTGGTATGTTTCATTATGTTTCCCTTTTTTTATGGTATATATGATTGATGTTACGAAACTAGGGTGAGAAAAATAGTTCAGTAGCAAAGATACCTTTCTCAATAGCAATTGCAGCCGCTGAAGCAGCTATTGGATTAGCTGTGAATACAACTATTTTGGAGTACTACTGCTCACATGTAGTTGTAGCTCTTATGGAGTTGGGAATCTTCATGGGTGGTTGGCATGGATATGGTTGAATATAGCAGCCAAGTGTGTCACTGTTTGGAGGTCTGATGCTTTTGTAATCCTTAACCCGTGTATTAAGATCTACATCTGTTCTGTCGATGCAGATTTCTGTAAAAGAAGACAAACACAAGAAGGAGGTTGTATTGATTTCTGTAAACCGTAGTCATCCAGATTACTCATCTTTCAGGCCGGAGAAAAGGAAAGTGGAAAAATCTGATTCTCCTGGCGACCATGCCACGGCAGAAGCTCATTCAGAGAAAATGCTTGAAGTTGTGGAGATCTATAAGCCGAGTGTGCAGGTGAATCCTATATTTGCATCGGTTGGAGCTGATACAGGGAAACTTTATACGGCTTCAGAAGCGTGTGATGTTGTCTTCAGATACATTGAGAAGGAAAATCTGGTAAAGGCGACAGATAAGTCGACAGTGGTTCTGGATGCGATATTATGCGATGCATTGTTCAAGGGAGCTATAAAGAAAGGAACAGCATATCCAACAGTGATCCATAAAAGGGATGTGGGATCAACGTTTGTAGGGCGAATGCAAGCCCATAACGTTGTGAGGCGGGGGTTTGAATCCGTGGTGCGAAAAGGGGGCGTGAAACCGATTCAGATAGTGTCGGAAAGAAGGCAAGGGAACAAGAAGGTGACGAAGGTATGGGGAGTGGAGACGTTCATGATAGACGCAGAGGCTTTAGCATCAGAGTTGCAGAAGAAGTTTGCTTGCAGTACGTCCCTGGGGGAGCTTCCAGGTGGGTGTGGTTGGGTCTTATGGTTGTATTGTATTGTATTGTATTGTATGGCAGTGATGGAATGGAAGATGTGATGTGATGTGATGTGATGTGATGTGTTGTCAGGTAAAAAGGGAGCTGAGGTTCTGATTCAGGGAGGCGTCATTGATGATGTGGCCAGGCATCTGATGGATCTCTACGGCGTTCCCAAGAGACACATCCAAGTCCTCGACAAGACCCGGAAATGATCTATATATATATATATATGTACACATATATATCTATACATCTTCGATGTTCCTCGAGAAGCATTCGCATGTTGCTACTTTGTCTTTACATTCAACATGAGTCGTTGTGTTCTCCAGATCCCATTGTAACAACACATATTTTTCTGTTTTTTCGTCTTTGGAATCATCTTTCTACATTGCTACCAATAGAGAAACATGTCAAATTGAGCTATGTTTTGTCCTAGAGTATTTTAATAACAAGAAGTTGAGGGCCATATATAATATAATTTATATGCATTCCTAATCATGTTCTTTTTCTATATTAACTTGCACGTTTCACCAAATTTTATATACTTTTGGTCTCTTTTAATTCATTTTTACGCCATCTTTGGTTCATTTAATGATATTACAGGTACAGGAATCAAAGGATATATTAATGGTGAAACAAAGCAAGATACAACACAAAACGAGCATCATAGACTAAGGCAGAGAAAATGCTCGATCCGAGCAGTTAATCGCTCGGTCGAACAAAATGACGAATGGGATGCACCAAAGTTCCACAGAGAAAGCTCAACCCGAGCACTTCATAGCTCGAATGAGCAGAACGGATGAACTAGTCAAATTTAGTTCCGGACAGCTCTGAACTTCAAGGCGCGCACGCGAAAACAACAACTGCTCGGTTTGAACATAGGAATGCTCGACCGAGAAATTCACTGAAAACATTTTGAAATTCAAATTTTGAATTTCTAAAAGATGTCTAGAGCTCACAAGGGGTTGAGGACCTATTGATAAGGAGGAGATGCAGAAAGTAAGAAAAAAAAGGAAACTTTGGACTGTGCAAAAAGGAAAAAAACACTAGAAGATCAAAATCAACTGATTGAACTACTGGCGGATAAAGGAAGAAGGTGAGGTTATGATGGAGGTTGCTTGAGATAGATCGATTGAGCCTTCTCAATCTTTCTTCTTTATTTTTTGTCCAAGTTTGATCCCAATATGTAGAATAACCTAGTAGATCCATACTTTAGGCTAGAAGTGTTGTGAATTTTGATTATCGCACTTAATGATTGGATACATTGTTATTTGGATTTTATGGTCTAATACATGTTCTAAATTTTTCAATTCTTGGCCACTGAAATTGAATGCCAAATGGTATCGCTGCAGACGGAGACGTTGGGTTAGATATGATTGATCATACCTATGAGAGGGTTAATCGGTTTAGGAATTGGGATATCGAGTTGTACTATATTTGATGTGTAGGTCATAGACATCACTACCTTAAGTATTGAATAAAAATTTGCACCACATAATAGGTAGCTTTACTAATAAGTTGAAACATAGTTTATTACACTCGTGACACTAGTAAGTTGTATACTAGAATAGGGTTTGCAGTGTGAGAGCAGATAGATCCGAATCTGCACTACGAGAGCAAGTATATCAACATTTAGATGATTGAATTCCCTGATATAACCAAAGCGATAGTATCCGATATCTTTAATGAATCCACATACTTAAAAGAACTCAAATCTAGAGCATTGTATCGGTGTAAATAATTGTATAACACATTTAGGATAGTTTCTAAGTACATAATACACCTTACATTGTTCATGTGTGTACTTTTCGTAGGATTAATAATCTAGATCACTCTCATTCTCTCTATTCGATAGTGGTATTCCACGATTCGTTTCCTTAGGAAATGTTTAAGAATCTGGGTCATTTTTTATTTTTATTTTAGTTCGATTTTCACATCCTTTCTTGTTTTGTTTTTTTTATCAATGTTTATTGAGGGACTTCGAGAGGACATTTGTGTTTGGATAAATGCTGCATGTGGAGGTTTAATGAATGATCTCCATTTCAGTTATCTAGAAGAACGAACTGAGATGATGGCTAACAAGAGGAATGGTCTGATTAACTGCTTAAGGAGAGTTTCAACGAGAAAGTCAACACTTGAGGTTCTAACCCTCTGAGCTGAATTAGCTGAGAAGAAGTTTGATATAACTGCCATAAAGCAGAAAACATTGACTTCTTCTATAGATCTCCAAAGATATCAAGATGATCAATCGGTAATATATTTGGTGGAGCAGATGAATGAAGATGTGAAATACATGTCAAACAACTTCCATTCGAACATGGTAATATGCCAGCCTCATGTATTCCTGAGGGGAATTTTGATTGCATAGCAGCAACATGAAGGGGACGACGAGATCAAGTCTATGTTCTCTCAATTGTTGCAAGAATAAAATCGCATAATGTAGAGCCGCACATGATGAAAGCTGAACACGATCACTTCAAGAAGACGATGGGCTAGCAAATTGAGAAAATCTAAATGCATCTAAAGATGTTGGATACCGAAGTCGCTCAACTTGAATCCACTCCTTGTCGAACAAATGAGTACTCTCAGGGAAATTTGATTTAAACCTTCGAGAGCAGTGCAACACTATTGCGTTGAGAAGCGAGAAGGAGTTTGCAGAACTTGTTCTCGAACACTATGACGTCTACTCCTACAGATGTTCTTAGGTCATAGAATCAGTAACTCCCATAGAGGCAACAGAAAAAGAAAAGGAGCGGGCATATGTTCCACCAACACTGAAAGTGGCCTCACTACCTTTTCCATCGATCTCGACAAAGAAAAAGAATAATGATAGTCAATTTGTCAGATTTTTGAAGATGGTGAAGAAGTTGAAAATCACAATTCCATTTCATAAAGCCATCACACAAATCTTGTCCTATGTTTTTTTTAAAGAAATCCTATGCAAAAAGCATATTATCAAGAATTAGGTCGTGACACTCAATCCGGAATGTAGTGCCATCATCCAACATGAACTACTCCCTAAGTGGACAAACCCAATGATGAGGTCATCGGCAGTATCACCGCACCAAAGGACAGTCACATCGATGAGGCGATAAACCAAGGAAGTGAAAGGACAAAACTTCCATGAGACCTACTTGCACATGGGTAAATCAGAAGCTCACATAAGAAGCTGTGAATGGTAGAATTGGAAATGTGAGAGTCAATGTGGAGCCTCTTCTATATAAAGAAGCTTGTAAATCTTCCTAAAATGGCTAGTAGATCAATCTTTGATTTTTCACTTATGTATTTTCTTTATTTTAATGTGGAGCCTCTTCTATATAAAGGAATCCATCCCATGTGTAAGAGATCCTCCTTGACCGAAGAATCCTATCCGAATGATCGAGGTTATTGGATACTCCGTATGCATCCTGAGTTCCTACTCCAAGCATGTATCATCTTGGTATCAGACCACAGTTCAAGGACCAAAGGTACACTTCTATCCTAAAAAAAATATAACCAAAGAATATGGTGGTGCAAGGAAACAATTCTACACACAACAACAAACTCAACACGATTATGCAAATGTTACAACAAATGTAGTGGAGAATGAATCGTCTTAAGAAGCAGAACAATCGAATCCTCAACCTAGATGATGAGAGCATCGAGCACCAGAATTTCCAGGAGCATTTGGTGCATTTCATTTTCGACATGATCTTAAGGATGAGGACGAATATTTTCCCAGATGACCAAGGCAATGCCACAACATCAACAAGGATGAGAAGTCAGACGAGGAACCACCTTAAAGACAGTGACATGAACACAACGATAACATCTTAAAGTTGAAACCACTTACTTTTGCTGGGCGTGTTGACCTAGAAACTTATCTCAATTCAAAAAGTCGGATGGATCATCTTTTCGACTGTTACAACTATACGGGGCGCAAAACGTTACAATATGCAGCAACAAAACTCACAAATAATGCTCTCACTTGGTGGGATCATGAGGTGAGCGCCAGACATTGTACGCATCTTGAACAAATCGTTACATGTATCGAAATGAAAATCCTGATGCAAAGGAGGTATGTACCACAACACTTCTACAAGGGTTTAGAACGACTATAAAATGGAGGTCAGATTTTCTAAGAATACTTCAAAGAATTTGAGTATCTTCGAAGTAGCCTAGAAATTGATGAAGAAAAAGAATCTAATATGGTTCAATTTTTTGATGGTTTAAATGAATAAATTGTAAGTGAGGCAGAAAGACAAAGCTACCATGATCTGCAAGATATTTTGCCTTTGTCAATCCAATTCGAACAATAAATAATGAAGAAGCAGGAAATGACCAACCGAGCATATACTCTAAGTTCATACAATGACAAATTAGTAAAAAGGAACAAAGAAGGGGAGCGACGACCCTATACGGGAAAGGCACAAGAGACCAAGAAAAAGAACGATGAACGAGGACACATAGCTCCTCATTGTCCAAATCCACGATTCATGATGATAAAAGATAACGTAGAATGTGAGTTAATGGATGGGGCTGAAGAAGAAACCCTCGAGGAAAAGATTGTGTACCCAAAAGTCGAGAGCTCCTTGTCACTAGATGAGTTCAACGTACCTTAGTGGAATCAGATGAAATGACGTAGCGGGAAACACTCTTTTGCACTCAATCCTTAATAAAAAATAAGGTTTTGAGGTTTGTGAGGACAGACAAACCACCTATAGATTTTTATCTTTGGGGATAGGTTCAAAAGTGAATATAGGGATTGGGTACAGTTCCGGCTAAGATAATTCGGGTTTCCCAAAAAAAGGAGTCTAAAGCAAGAAACAAGAGGAAATGACCCATTTTATTGTCTAGAGCCTATCAAAAAAATTTCCTCCCATCTTGGACTTCCTGGTTGTCACGATTCAAAGATGAATCACTCACAACAAGGAGGGAATGATGAAGTCCTCGACACCGAGATGGGAATTCCAAATAAACCAAATTGCCTACCACCGTGGACAACCTAAAGGTTACGATTCAAGGATGAATCGCTCTCAACAGGGAGGGAATGATGAGGTCATCAATAGCACCAACCCACAAAAGGAGGGTTACACTGATAAGACGCTAAACTAAGGAACTAAAAGGACCAAACTTCCCCGAGACCTACTTGCATATGGAAAAATCAAAAGCTCAAAGAAGAAGTCGTTAATGGTAGAGTTGAAAAGTGGGAGTCACTAGACTATAATGAAGATTTATCGAGGGGATCAGGCTACATATATATGGAAGGGTTGAAGATAAAGATCTTAGTTTATCTCATTCGGTAGATAGGAAATCACCCAAAACATATAAATATCGCAAGTTAGACTCATGTCTAACTTGCGACAACTATTATTTTCCTCCAACACAGATCTTTAATGACTAGGAAGTCTTCCTAAACCAATTATATCCCACCAAATCATATGATTCACTTTTCATAAGATCTCTAATGGGTAGAAAATCTTTACGAGTCAATCTTATCCCACCAGCTCATATACTTACTCCTTCAAAGATATCCAATGACTTGGAAATCTTCCTAAAATATCTATTAGATCAATCTTTGATTTTTCATTTATGTATTATCTTTATTTCAACGTGAAGCCTCTCCTATATAAAAGAATTCATCCAATTTGTAAGAGATATTTCTTGACCAAAGAATTCTACCTGATCAATCGAGGTTATCGAATTCTCCGTACGCCTTCCAAATTCTCATCCCGAGGTGTGTATCACCCAAGTAGCTTCTTGATCCCAATTAAATTGGGAAATTTTTCTATTGACAAAAGGAGTAAACTCACTCTTTGTGATTTAGTTGCTAGAGTGAGTTTACTCCTTTTGTCAATCTACAAAAAGCTCAACATAAGTGAGCTTAAACTGATGAGGATGGCATTATAATTGTCGGATCATTCAATAAAATATCCATTAGGTCACCTTGAATACGTGTCTTTGAAGATTGGAGACTACTACGTGCCGGCGGAATTCATAGTACTTGATATGGATGAGGATGTAAAAGTACTAACCATCCTCGGGCATCTGTTTCTAAATACAGTGGATGGTGTCGTCCATGTGAGAGCTGGAAGACTAACGATGAAAAAAAGGCAAAGAAACTATAGAATTTACCCCTGGAAAAACACTATAACCAACCATTAACGGTGTATTTTATATTTTTCATCGACATTTTAGAAGCTCTCTTGGCCGACATTGTTGGATAGATAAGGGATTTGGATCCCTTGGAGATGACCCTCTTGGCTTTAAACGAGGGAATATATGTGAGCCATACTAAAGTTGATGTATATAGATAAAAATTCCTCCAAGATCATGAAGGAGCAAGTGATCGAGCACATCTGGAGTCGAGTGAATTCATTGGAAGACCAAAAATAGTAGGCTCAATCGCTCTAAACCACCGGGTGGTCGATTTTTTTGTCCGCTCGGTAAAAAAATTACACCGCTTGGAGCGAGCGAATTTCACCAAATTTAGATGGGGGAGGATTCATACCCCTTGAAGTCATGCATGCCATTAAGTCATCTCTAAAGGAATGGACAAGCACACAATCGAATTATAGCATTGACAATGCCCCAAAATTAGAACTTAAACCCTTACCACAAGGGAAGAGGTATGTTTTTTTAGGTCCTAAATACAAATATCATGTCATTGTTAATACTAAATTAGATGACTTCCAGATAGATGCACTTGTGATAACCCTTAGGGAATATCGAAAAGCATTAAGGTATACACTAGAAGAACTAAAGGGTTTGAATCCCTCATTAGCATGCATCACTACCTAGAGGATGGTTCTAAGTCATCTATAGAGCATCATCAAAAGTTAAATCCGACCATGAATGAAGTTGTTAAGAAAGAATTTTTAACATTGTTAGATGTGGGTGTCACATACCCAATATTCGATAGTTCATGGGAGGGATCACGGTAATCCCCAATGAAAAAGAGAGGGATCACGATAATCCCCAATGAAAAATGAACTAATATCGATGAGGATAGTAATAGGTTAGAGAATGTGTACATACTACATGAAACTGAATTCTAACACAAGGAATGATCATTTTTTTGTTGCCTTTCATTGATCAAAAGCTTGATCGTCTTGTATCTGGATGACTATTCAAGATTATTTCAAATCCTGATATATCCAAAACACCAAGAGAATATGACATATTTACAAGTCCTTATGGCACTGATGCGTTCTCAAAGTTGTTAAATAAAATAACCTAAACTACCCGCAAGTGCACGACATGTGTGTAGTATTTTAGGTGTCGATCCCACAGAGACTACGCAACACAACCTAAACTCGAACTATGAATCAAACTTGCTAACGAACAAATATGGTTGAAGAATGAATAATGAAAGTAAATAAATGAATTGGTTCTTAACGATAGGACAAACGTTCTAGGAATCCGGTTTCACCACAAGACTAGCGAAACCGACAATCAATCTATCTATCATGCAATCCCAGTTAAAGCTATCTAAGGCAGACGATCCTAACATGATATCTACCCACTCTCAAGGCATAGACACGTGATCTAGACAAGTTGCCCCCTACTTTCGTGGCTGACACCTTGAGCTAAACCCATAGGCTCTATGATTCATCCGTTTTACCCTCAACCGTTGCTACACTAGTCCCCTCAGTTCGACCCTTGTACTACACAAACCGTATACTTGCGGTAGAGTAGTCTTGGAAAAATAAAACTCTGATTTCCGATTATCAAGTTTTTGGCACCGTTGACGGGGACTAGTCACGGTTTTAGAATTAGGATTTCGTTGAGTCGAGATCCAGTCCATTTCGAGTCTTTTGTTTGTTTTTGTTTTCTTGATTTTACTTTTATTTTGAGTCGATTGCATCTTTTCCGAGCTAAGCATTTGTTTAATCCCTTCAACAAACAAACTACTCGCTCATGCGTCTGTAAACAAACATAAACGAAATATAAAGTCTAAGGAACATGAAAACCAAACGAAACCGAAGTTTCGGGGCTTGATCTCCAATGCTCCTCGCTTGTCTCCTCGCAAGAATCTCCTAAATCACGAACTGAATGTATGTTTCTTCTAATGTCGTCCTCTGGCCTCTTTTCTGTCTCCTAAGTCGGTCTAAGTGTTGCCTTAATTTCCCCCACGAGTTCCCTTTATTTTTAAGTTAATTTTACTTAACTTAATAGGCAGTTACGGGCCGCGACCTGCTCGGGCAGTCATTGTGCCCGCTCGGGTGCGGCTAGGGTGAGTCGCGCAAGTTGTGTGGCTGCAATGCATGCCCGATTGGGCATGGTGTGAGCCCGCTCGGGTATAGGCAACATGTCGGGTATATTCATGCCCGAGTCGTGCATAAATTGTGCACAAAATTGGCCGTAGGTTTTGCCCGATCGTGCACGAGTTGTGCACGGAATCATACGTAAAACATCACATATGTATCAAAAACGTCTCTTAAATCGTGCAAGAAATACGTATGAAACCGAGATGATCAAAATCCGCCAGACTTGAATGTTTGCTTTTCCCTAAGCAAACGTAAACGTGGAACACATGGGGTGTAAAAACATGAGAATTCCCCTTTCTCCTAGAAATACCGCTAAAGCGAACCTAATCGATCAACTTAGCACGTCGAGAGCGAATTCAGCCTAATCAAGTTTTCAGTCTTAATCCTAGGTTCACCACGGTTACCCATGAGAAAGTAAATCACAGGAAACTAGACATGCTACCGTAACTCCCTCCACCAAGCGAGACTTCAGACAATGCTAAACCTAGATCAATCGAGGATACTTGTTTCTTTCTTTCCGAGCTTCTTTCTTTCTTTTTCTTTTCTTTTTCTTTTTCTTTTTAATTTCTTTTTATGACTTCTTTTTTCTTTTTTTTCTTCTTTTTTTTTCCTTCTTTTTTTTTCTTTGCATACACACTAGGCTTCTAGGACGTCGGATTTGAAGAGATCCAGCCTCTACTTAGACCCAGACTACCGATGACGGTATACTCATGCATCTCGTTTAAGAGTGCAGCAGAGTAGACGGCTTTTTGTGCCATTCCCTTAGGACGTGGAAAGATGATCGCCAACCCACCACTTAGACCCGAGCCACCGAAGGAGTAACAAGGCCGATGCACTCATATCGATTTTTGATCATGCTTATTAGGCACTATTTCTATCGACAGCGGAGTGTTAGTGTGCGCTTTTTAATCTGCGAAATAAGCTCGATTTTATATGATCCAATAATCCTCAATATAACAGAAGTAAAGCATCATCTACACGAAGTATGACTATCTGGGTAGAGAGAAATAAACGATAAACTAGCCTAGCAACCTCGTCTAAACCTCTCCACAAGCAACACTAGGATTCCCAAAGAACTACGATCTATTGTTTTTCAGCCGACTAATAAGCTTTAACGCTTAGGGAATACCTAGCTCAATCATGCAAAATCTCACGGAAAAGGTCAACTTCTTAAGCATCCTAGGTTCAGGGTTCATCTCAAAACGTGGCACCGGACAAGTGCCTTGGGACGACTCTGACTCACGAAAACAAAAAACAAACTAAAAACTACAAAATCAAAGGAAAAATGAAACGAAATCACCTGAAAAACGTGAGTTGCTCCCCCAGACTTGAATTGAACGGTGTCCTCGACGTGAAGCTCCGATGGAGGGTAAGGGAAGTAAAGCACATTTGTGGTGGTATTTTTTATGTTTTTTTAGATAAACGAAAGCAAATAACCGAGTCTTAAACAGAAAGATAAAAACGAACAGTTGGGTTGCCTCCCAGAAAGCGCTTATTTAACGTCTTTAAGCTTTGACGTCTCCATTCCTCATGCGTGCGTGACGGGTGGATCGGAAAGGGAAATGGAGTTTCCACTTTCGATTGGTTGAGCGGCTTGGTAGAGCTTTAGCCGCTCGTGCGAGTGCGGGTGCAGCCTCTTTTGAGTTTCGATGGAAGGTTCTTGGCTGTCTCCCGTATAAGTTCCGTGCGTACATGCTGAAGAGCTGACTCTTCTACGTTTCTTGACACGTGTGGGTTGCTTTCTCATCTTACCTGCACTCATGTTAGCATTCAAAGCAGCATGATATATTTTATCACACTCAATGAACTCATACCGCAAAGAAGACGGAGGTGGGTCGGGCTCAAGTTCGGACGTCTTCTCCGCTGCGAAACCAGCATGCATATTACGTGGTATCTCCTCATGATGGATGTCTCCTAGTGCTGCAATAGCACTCATGAATTTCGTGTACATCTCAGCTCCTTCGTCTGCAAATCCTGCATTATCGTAAACTTGTGTCAAATACCGTACAAGCGGATCAGAAACACTTACTTGATCATGCGTGTCTTTCTCTAATTCGTCCAGTGAATCAACTGTAAAGCAAAACTCCTTGAATGAGGATTCGTTCATGGGGCTGGACAGGTTGAATTCGATCGTCTCATCTCCGACACGTAAAGACAGCTTTCCTTGTTGTACGTCTATCAAAGCACCTGCAGTAGCTAAGAACGGTCTACCAAGAATAATAGGTGTTCTAGCGTCTTCCGTTATCTCAAGTACAACAAAATCAGTGGGAATACAAAGCTTACCAACCATGGTGGGTACGTTTTCAACGATTCCCACCGGATGTCTTACCGTACGATCCGCGAGGCGCAGAGACATCTTCGTAGGTTTGAGATTCCCAAACTCCATCCGTTTGAAAACTGAGTGTGGCATGATACTCACGCTTGCCCCTAAATCACACAAAGCATTTTCAATATCGAGATTACCTATTGTGCATGGAATGGAGAAGCTTCCAGGATCCTTCAACTTAGGTGGTAGCTTGTTCTGGAGAATTGCACTGCATTCCTCGGTGAGTGCTACCGTCTCGTTCTCTTTAATGTGCTTCTCTTTGGACAGTGCCTCTTTGATTAGTTTGGCGTGATTAGGCATCTTTTTGGAGGGCTTCCACGTATGGTATGTTGATTTCATGCTTCTTGAGACCCTCTATAAATCTGCCCACTCTCTTTTCGTTCTTACTGCTTACCAATCGTTGAGGAAACGGTATAGGAGGTTTGTACGCCGGAGGAGAAACGTATGGCTTATCTAAATCTGGTTCGACTCCTTCCATAATCGCAACCTTACCTCTTCCTCTATTCATGGACGTACCAGCAGCATTCCCTTGCTCTTTCGAGGGTGAATTCTCAACCATATAACCGCTGCACACAGAAATAGCATTCACGTATTCTCTCGGATTTAGCTCGGGTTTACCTAGGAGCTTTCCGGGATTCCGAGAGGATGAGGCAGCTTGCTGTGCTACGGAGTTCTCTAAACTCTTCAAATGATTTTCCAAAGACTCCATCTGAGTTTTGAGCTCACTAATCGCTGTCCCCACATCCGCGTTGAATTTGGTTCTAATCGATTGTTGCTGCTCCTGCGTTTTCATAAATTCAAGCAATACCGCCTCAAGGTTCGATGGAAGGGCTTGAGGAGGTTAAGGAGCTTGCGGAACTTGCTGAGCTTGCTGGAATTTCTGGTTGTTTTGTTGGTATGGCTGCTGTGATTGCTGAAATCCCAAATACCTTACCGGTTGAGTCGTTCGATACGAAAGATTCGGGTGATTCCTCCAACTCGGGTTGTAAGAATTCCCGAATTGAATGTTGCCTTGCTGCTGGGCATAATTCACCTGTTCGAGATACTCATGTACCGTACATTGATACGCTACATGTTCCGTATCTCCGCAATTCGTTACATTACCCATAGCTCTATTCTGATTAGGCTCATATAAACAACGAGTGCTATTAGGCATACCTCTCGGAGTTGACCACATGGTGTGGTTCATGGCGAGGTTATCGATCAGCTCGAATGCCTCCTCGACGCTCAGATCCATAAATGATCCTCTGGCAGCGTTATCCAACGTCGTTCGGTGCTCATCTGAAATCCCGTTATAGAAAGTTTGGATAACGTACCATTGCTCAAGACCATGGTGTGGGCACGATTGTAAAAGATCCTTGAATCTACCCCACGCCTCAAATAGCGTTTCTCCATCTCTGCATCTGAATGTTGTGATCTTCCCCCTCATCTGAATCGTCTTGCTCGGAGGAAAGAAACGTGATAGGAACAGTGTGCAGAGCTGATCCCAAGTGGTGATAGATCCAACGGGGAGTGATTGCAGCCAAGTTTTCGCTCTTCCCCCAATTGAGAAGGGGAAAAGACGCAGCAAGATTGCATCCTCTGAGACTCCGTGAATTTTGAACATACCTGAAAGTTCGAGGAAGTCTCTGAGGTGCTGATGGGGATCCTCATGGTTTCCACCCATGAATTGCTTCTGATAAAGCATGTTGATCATTGCTGGCTTAATCTCAAACTGTTCTCTTGCAACAGCGGGCATCCTTATAGCTGTTTGTACGTTGTTCATGTTCGGCACCACGTAATCCCTTAGACGACATGGTGGAGGAGCCTGTAGTTCTCGTGGTTGAGGCACGAGTTGCTGTTGCTGCATCTGTCAATTTCCGTTCTGATTATCCATCTCTCGTCGATCTGAAGGCTCTGCAAGGGACAATTAAAGAACGATTTACGTAGAAAGAACGAAAGAAAAGAAAACAAAAATAAAAACAAACAAGAAAGACTCTAGGCTCGAATCTAAGGCATGTTGACAATAGTCCCCAGCAACGGCGCCAAAAACTTGATGCGTTCTCAAAGTTGTTAAATAAAATAACCTAAACTACCTGCAAGTGCACGGCACGTGTGTAGTATTTTAGGTGTCGATCCCACAGAGACTACGCAACACTACCTAAACTCGAACTATGAATCAAACTTGCTAAC
>CM071876.1:28886711-28900995 GCA_036759665.1 Gynandropsis gynandra | reverse complement strand
GTGGAGGCTCCTCTTCCTAGATCTCGTTCCGTTTGTCCCGCGATGATCCTCGAAGTTGCTCCTTAGCTCCGTGCATGTCCTTTTAGCTCCAAAATGAGCCAAATACGCGTAAAAACCTGTAAGAACATAAAAACACGAAAACAAGTAAAACGGATACGGAATCATACGTAAAGCAACTCATATATATGAAAAACGTCTCATAAATCGTGCAAGAAATACGTATGAAAACGAGATGATCAGGCACGTTTGCATACCATCGGATGTTGTTTGGTCTCACCCATCAGCGGTGCATGATGTCCATCTTCTCGGATATTATAGAGGATAATATGGAGGTCTTTATGGATGAATTTTTAGTCCATGGAAACTCTTTTGATGTGTGTCTAGAAAATCTTTGTAAAGTTTTAGACAAGTGTCTTCAATCCAACTTTGTCCTCAATTAGGAGAAAGGCCATTTTATGGTACACGATATCAGCCAAGGGCTTATATGTAGAAAAATCAAATATCGAGGTTATTTAGAAGTTACATTGTCGAAAAATGTCAAAGGCGTGACGAAATTCTTGGGGCATGCAGGATTCTATCATCGATTTATTTGGGATGTTTTAAAAAAAATATCAAGGCCGCTCACCGAACTACTGAGCAAAGACACACCAATTGATTTCAACGCAGAATTGATGACCGCTTTTGAGACGCTAAAGAGAGTACTGATATCATTTTTGATCATTCAACCATCGGATTGAGAGTTATCATTTGAGCTTGTGTGTAACACCAGTGAGTACATAGTGTGAGCAGTTTTGAGACAAAGTAAATACCAACTTTTACACGTAATTTATTATGTGAGGTGCACTCTAGATGATGCACAATTGAACTAATCTAAAATATAAAATGACATCCTCGTTGTGGTCTTTGCCTTTGAAAAACTCAGAACATATCTCATGGGGTCAAAGAAAATTGCTTACACCGATCACACTGCTTGCAATGTATGCTGGTAAAGAAACTCTGACTCATACGATGGATTTTATTGCTTCAAGAATTCAATTTAGAGATCTATGACAAAAAAGGGATAGCTAATGGAGTTGTTGATCATTAGTCTCATCTCGAGATCTATGTGGACGTCTATCGATGATGCAATAAGGGATGAAAATGTTCTCACCCTCTAATCTATAGACATTCCATGGTATGTAGAATTTGTTAATTATTTGGTAGGGAAGGTGCTATAACTAGAGCTAAACTATCATGGGAGGAAGAAGTTTCTCCATGACATCCGACACTACTATTGGACGAGCATTTCCTCTTCAAATGGGAATAAGAAAATATTTTTAGATTATGCATCCCCGAGGAAGAGATCAAAAGTGTCATCTTTCATTTCCACTCCTCGGATTATGCTAGACACTTATAAATTTATCTCAGCTTGTTACAAGTGTTAGAGAATGGGAAATATCTCTTGACGTCATGTGATGCCTCATAGATTCATCTTAGAACTCGAACCGTTTGATATGTGGAGAATCAAATTCATGGGACCATTCACATCATCATTTACAACATTTACATTTTAGTGGCGGTTGACTACATCACTAAGTGGATAGAAACGATTATGAGTCTGAAAAACGATGCAAAGAGTGGAGTGAAGATGTGCAAGTGGATCATTTTCCATGGTTTGGAGTCCTACCGATCGTGATAAGTGATGGAGGGTCACATTTCGTGAACAGGGTCATCGAGACTATATTGAGGAAATATGTGGTATACCATCAAATTGCAACATTGTATCATCCTTAAACGAGCGGGAAAGTTGAAGTTTCCAATAGGGAGATAAAGATAATATCGAAGAAGATGGTGTCAGAGACAAGGAAGGATTGGGAGCAGAAGTCAGATGATACTCTTTGGGCATATAGAACAATCTTCAAAACACCGATTGGAATGAAACCTTTTCAATTGTAGTATGGAAAATCTTGGGAGAAGTGTCTACTGCATCTTCATCACCTCAAGAAAATGTATTTGGATGACTATGAGAATGCGAGGATCGACAAAGAACGAGCGAAGAAATGGCACAATCATGTATATTACACTACTTCTTCAATAAGAATTACATTGTCCTACTTTTCAATTCTCGAGTGAAGTTGTTTCTATGTAAACTCATATCTCATTGGTTAGGTCTTTTTCATATTAACACGATTCTATTTAGTGGCGTGGTTGAATTGAACAACGAACGTGGGCAAGGCTTTATTGTCACTACACAAAGGATCAAATTATACAATCTGTGTCAGCCCAACATAAGGAATGGGGACATTATCGCTCTCAATTCCAAACCCTCAGTAGAGTAAGACGTAGTCGAGCTCAAGACTTAAAATGAACACTCCTCGGGAGACAACCCAAGCAAAATTTTGTAAGGACTTTGTTTTTCGTAATTGTTATTTTTAGTTTATTTCTACTTTTTTTTCTTTCGATTAGGAAATAAATTCAATACACTCAGACATTATTTATATGTGATCAACACAAGAACCATCTAGAGGAATGGTAAAGTTTGAGAAAATGAGTGTATAAACAGAGAAAACGCTCGCGATTTTAATTTTTCAAATCATTTGATCGAGCGTCGGGATTCTAGAGGAGCATATAAGGTAAGGTATGTCTACTTTTCTTGATCTCACGTTTCTGCCTGAGTGAAACCTCAAAACCAAATCAGATTCGCCGATGAGGCAAGACAAGTTTCCCCACCACAAATCTGATCTACAAACGTTGCAAAACCGACAATGAGGAAGACGAATAACTGTGACCATGATATCTGATAGAAAACTTTGTTCTCTTACCATTTTTTTTTCAAAAGCTAAAATCAGTCAAGGTAAGCCTAACAAGGAGATGGAATTCTTGATGATACGGGAAAACATCAAGGAAGATCGAGAGGTAACAATGGATCGATTTTTATCATTGTTCTTTGTTTTTATGGTTTAAAGCATTTTTATATTCTTTGAATTCTTGAATGATCATCGGAATTCATTTTTACATGGTATAATTTAGATGGAGATGTCGAATTATACTAGATCATATGTATTCAATAAACATGAATGATCATATCGAGAGATAAATGTATCGGTTTAGAAATGATGATATGCATTAACAACGTCGTAGATTGTACTAGATCATATATATCAACAACGTCTTAGATTTTTCTCGGATCCTCGTTCATGTGCTCAAATAGATGTACATGCTTTCTTCTTTCATATTTGGCATCAAACTCCAATTCTTGCCTTCACAATGTAATAGTAAGTTCTTGTAGTATGATTTTTGTCTAATTGAGGCATGTCAATGTAGCCAAACATTTCTTATCATTTCACCAAGCAATGTTTTTATCTCAATGAGTGTGTATTGCTGGATTTTTGAATCAGACAACTGTAGATCTTTAAATCTAAATTCCATATGTTTTCTCCTTAAGATGTCTTTTGCGAAGACTTCTCATCCATCATTCCATAATCCAAGTGTTTTGTTAACTTTACAATATAGCAACAATGTAACAAACAAACGACATAATTAAGATGGCACTACAAAATTATTAGTTTCATTATTAGCTTGGGGTCACTCACTACTAGAAATTTTAAATTCACAGACGGAATTTTCGGACGGATTTTGATCCGTCCCTAAATTACGGACGAAAATTTTGGTCCGTCCTTAAATTCCGGACGGATTTTAATCCGTCCGTAATTTACAGACGAAATTCTTTCAGTCCCTATTTCCGGACGGATTAAGAACTACCACCAATCAGTCCCTAAATTACAGACAGATTAGGGACGGATTTTTATTTTTTTAAAAAAAATTATTTATTTTACTTTTTATTCATTTTTTATCATTTTTTATTTTTTTCAAAAAAATTTCCGGACGGCCTAAAAAATCCGTCCGGAAATTAAAGACTGATTTTTTGTATCCGTCCGGAATTTTTTATTTTATTTATTGTTTATTTCTTTAAGTTTTTTTTTGAAGAAAAAACTCCGGACGGAAAAATATATCCGTCCGGAAATTTTTGAAAAATAATATTTAATTTTAAAAAAATTAATTTTTTTATATAAAAATATATAAAATTTGATTTTTTATTTTTTTAAATTTGTAAAAAAAATCCGGACGGTGTGGTGTCCGTCCGGAATAAAAAAAAAAATACAATTACAGTGTAGTTTTAATTAATATATATTTACAGGATAATATATAATGTGGCCCTCTATCACTAATACAAAATAATTGATGTATTTTTAACTTTGGAAATTTTTCTAGGTTTAGATGTTTAATATATAGCCAACGTGATAACAACACCTGTGATAATGATTATACTTAATTTAATTATATCATGTTTTTCGTCCCATGTTCTCCATTATATATATATATATGTATGTATATATATATCACTCTTGTCCGTTCTTGGATTACAGCAGAACCAAACCTCCAATTAAAGTAAAAGGGGGAAATAAATAACTAGTGAAATAATACATGCATATTCATTAATACATGCAACATAGTATGTAAAAAAAAAGTTCCGGACAATGCGGTGTCCGTTCGGAAATATTTCAAAAAAAGATATTTATTTATTTTATTAAAATTAACTTTTATTTTAAAATATAATTCTATTAAAAAATACATTTTTTTATTTTTTTAGAAAATTTCCGGACGGACACCTAACCGTCTGGAATGTTTTTTTCAAATAAAATTAAAAAATTTATAGATAAAAAATTAAAAAAACCGTCCCTAATCCGTCCGGAATTAGGGACGGATTAGGGACAGATTTTTTAATCCGTTTGGAATTTGGGACGAATTATTTAATCCGTTTGGAATTAGGGACGGATTAGAGACGGATTATTTAATCCGTTTGGAATTAGGGACGGATTAGAGACGGATTATTTAATCCGTCTGGAATTAGGGACGGATTAGAGACGGATTATTTAATCCGTCTGGAATTAGGGACGGATTAGGGACGTATTATTTAATCCGTTTGGAATTATTGACGGATTAGGGACGGATTATTTACTCCGTCTGGAATTAGGGACGGATTATTTAATCCGTTTGGAATTAGGAACGGAATATTTGAATCCGTCCGGAAATCTAATCTTATAAATTCATTCGCAAGGAATAAGAAGAGAAAGAAAAATAGAATGAAGAAAGAGAAAGAGAAATAGAGAAGAAGGCATGTGAGACGATGCGGCGGAGGTGGAGACGATAGCGGTGGTGGAGGCAACGGTGGAGGTGAAGTGGCGATGGCGGCGGCGACTGAGGCGGAGACAACGACGACGGTTGATTAGGAGGCGACAATGAAGACGGAAGAAGAAGAGGTGACGATGGAGGTGATAGAGGTTAAATATTTTTATTTTTAATTCTTTTTATTCTTTTATTTTTATTTTTTTTGGAAAAAAAATTCCGGACGGAAAAATATATCCGTCTGGAAATTTTTTTTCTAATTTTCGGAAAACAATTTCGGACGAAAAAATATATCCGTCTGGAAATTTTTTTTAAATTTTTTATTTTTATTTTTTATTTTTTTATTTTTTTTAATTTTTTTAATTTTTTCCTGACGGAAGAATCCGTCCGGAATTTTTTTATCAAAAAAAAGTTAAGGACGGTTTAGGGACTACTAAATCCGTCCGGAATTTCGGACGAATTCCGAACGGAAATTAATTAGCGACGTTCATTTATGGACCGATAAAATCCGTCAGGAAAACGTCTGGAAACCATTTTCCAGACGAATTAGGGACGGATTTTGTTGTCTGGAAATTTAATTTTTCTTGTAGTGACTTGTTGTTTTCATTAAGCAAGCCTCTAGCAATGCATGACTCTTTAAAATTGCTATATCGAAAATTTTCAATTGTTTTGATGCCATGACAGCTCGTAGGCCCTTTAACAACATTAAGAAGCATCCTGAGATAGTATAACTCTTCTGATGTTGGATATATGGTCACGATTCTACAGTAGAACTTCTATGAATAATCAATCCTTGTCTTCTTATACATCAAAACTTATAAGTGTTGTTCAATACAAATCTTGTGGAAAATCCAACATACATTAACTCTCGTGTTTCCTTTGTATTCATTCATATGATAGACATTGTTTCATCTGCATCTAGTCTATTGAGAACCTTTTCTAGATCTACAGAGTCTTCGAATATCATAGTATGCTTGTTTTAAAGATGTAGTGATAACCTCATTAGGGAAGATTTTTGATAATTTATAAGGATTGCTAATACTCTCCAAAACAACCTCATATGCATATAGATACCAACATTCCAAATAATTATTTAACTTATTTATTATCATGATTGATGCTTTTATCGCAAGTTACCTTCAACATTAAAACCTCTTCCAATCATTACAGTTGCTTTGTCCACTTCTTTCATAATGTACTTGAATAAATATTTAATAGCACTTGTTTTGCTTCACCACTCTACGTTAATATGTGTCCTAAAATTTTTGATGAGCTAACGCAAGGAGTCGAGCGGGCATAATCTTTCCATGGTCTACTCACACGTGGTTGAGTAAGGAGCTTGCGTAACAAGGCAGCGGAGATAGTAAAAGAGGCATGAGAGATTCTTAACCAAAAGAAGTATCCGGGCCTAACTCGAAGAAACATCATGTCGGTCTTCTACATTGAACCGGACCTCAACTTGTCCACCTAGAACCGAGGGGCTCAAAAGATACAGACAAGGAAATGCGGAAGATAAAGATCTTTCCTTATCATTTCCAACGGCCAAAAAATCCTCTCCAACGGCTAGAAAATCATTCACGCCAATCTTATCCCACCGGATCATCTTTTTTCATTTTCCGAAACTTCTCAACGGCCATAAAATCTTTCCAACGGCTAGTAGATCAATCCATTATCCATCCTTTATGCACTTTCATTGTTTTAATATGGAATCTTTCTTATATAAAGGACTTCATTTCATTTGTAACGTTAATATTGAAATTTGAATAAGTAACCCCCTTTTTATATTCTTGATCGGTGTCAAGAACATGATGATTTCAAATTGTTTCAGGAACAACTGAAGTCATTATCCGACTGTATCAAGAGGCTTTTTCACCTCTTGTAGTTTCCATCGCTCCAATGTAAACACTTCGACAACCTCCATCTTCCACCATCACCGAAAAAATCTTGAAGATAGCCCTTAGTCCACTCAAGATATTCTCCACCATCATCCACTTCCATCTACGGTTAACGGACGACTTCTTGAAGAGTGCCCTTAGGCCAATCAAGAAATCCTCCTCGACACAATGAATCCTACTCGAGCGAGTGAGGTTAACAGATTTTTCGTATGCGTCCTAAGTTCTGACCCTGAGGCGTGTATCAGTTACCTTTAGAAAAAATATCATACAACGTCTGACACTTTTGATCCATGCAATATTCTATGTTGTTGCAACTTGTCTTCACTCCCATCAATCTAGCTGAAAGTGGCAACTTTCAATTATTCTCACAATTTTGTCCGTACAAAGGTTGTTTGACTGCACTAATTAGCTCATAAGACTTAATAGTTTCAGTGTTTGAAACTTCTTCATTCATATATCCATAACAAGTATGATTGTCAAAATTATTTTCACTTGTTATCGAATTGTAATTAGTATAATTTTTATTTTGTTGTTCAATTATATGCGTATAAAATGTCATTATGCTTATATATTTGCCATGATATACCCAAATATAGTAGTTTTCACATAACCTTTTTTGTATATTTATTTTCACACATTGTCTACACTAAACATTTGTTGATTTCTACCCCTACAATAGAAAGCAGATGAGCTAACAGAGTGTCATTGGAGGGGGTCACTCGTGATGGAATGGGGAAAAATTAAAATAAAGTGTGATTCATACCATAACTCAAACAAAATTTATTTCTCGGGAAGCATTTGATAAGCAAAGTCTTGGGGATAAATCTCAAACAGGGCGCACTCAAGATAGTCAAAAGGCAAATGGTGAAGCTGAAGGATTGTACAAACTGAATGGATGTACAATTAGTGAAGAAACTAATGTCACTAAAGAAGATAAGACTGATACATGAGAATAACCCATATCCGGCCATTCACATATAACGTAATATGTACATGGTACAAGAGCAGAAGCATTTCATTTTACAACTAAAAGTGTGAATTCACATGGCATCATAGGCTTAAGCTTCCCCCTTTTCATTCCTCTCTGTTGACGACGGAGACTCTTCACTCTCGTAAGGTAACACAACTACAGGCGCTGCTGGCACCGTTTCCCATCGCTTCTTTAAGAACTCCATAAATCTCTTAACCATTTCTCGCCGGAACTCCAATTCCCGGGTGAAGAGATCAAATACAAGGAACGCCAGAACGTACTTGAAAGGGACTACGAGGAGGACCGTTGCAAAGGCCAGTAACACCACTGCCACTTCACTACTAATCTGTCACAAATGTTCACACTTGTTCAGCCCCATGCACGAGCAATCAAAACCAACGCCTTCAATTATAACATACATATACCTGAGGATGGCCGGATAGTACGATCGTCCGCAGTTTTAGAAGCCCCACATTCACATTCTGGAGGTAGTTCTCCATATCACGCATGGCATCTTTCACAGCAATAATTTTCTGGATAGTATTTGACGGTGGCTGATCTCGGATCGTCACCTTTCCAAATGATCTTCCAAGGCGGCCTTGTTGCCTGAGTCCCTTCAATGTAAGCATCCCAGTCGCCAAAATCATCAAAGAGACGGGAATTACGTACGGAAATAGATTCCTGGGGGAGAAGGTATCCTTAATGATATCAGATCATTACATGTTAAGGTCACTTATAGAATTTGGATGGAGCTACCTATTCATACTAACATGCAGGATTTATATAAACCAACCTTAAAATGAGTGTTGACACCATTGCAAGAAAAGAGATGGTCAAATGAGGCTCCTCCCAGCGCCTGAGCTTCTCGAAATTTGTGGCCATTACAGTCAGTGGTAGCAAGAGTTCCTGGGAGAAAACGAAGACCTAATTAAGTGTTGCAGCCAATGTTGGCAGATAATGCAGTGAACCATACAAATACTGACTACAGTGCACAGAGGCGCTGACAAGGGTTTGGCATTCCTACAAAACAAGGAATATAGAGGAACAGTATTAATGGGAAACACGGGGAACCTTGAAGAGATCAATGTTACTCGGAATGCCTTTGATGGTTGCAGCATCAATAGTCGCTTGAGTTTTTTCTACCACCTGATACTTTTGTCTGCATGTCTTCGCCGCTCTTTCCACAAGGGTAAGATCAGCCACGGCAAGATGTTTGCTGAGCACTAAGCCTTGTCTTACGTAAGAATTCTTCCAAAAATAAATAGACGCGCTTGAAGCCCAGGATGGAGATCTCATCCACCTGTTCAAGTAAACACTTCCATCTATATCATAGGCGTGATCACTGCTTTCTATGAACTCTTCAGAACTCTTCTGTCCTGATTTATATGCTGTCCCCGCAACTTTTGTTACTAATGATCCGCCCCAAAAGTTTACAGCTAAAGTCTGACATACAATGTCACCATAGGGTACATGTTGAAGATAAGAGAACTGAACTAGCTTGACAGGATCGTCTGGCAACTTCCGAATATATTGAAGTGCCTGAAGTCTTGCAATACAGTTAGATGCACTTGAAATTGCCTTTTCCTTGCCCTTCTTTGCACCAAACACGTGAACCAAAGATTCATCTTCTTCTGGTTCAAAGTCACGCAGAAAAGCGTGCAACGCAATGACTTCGCTGATAATTGCGTGCCAAACATCCCTTCTCATTTCACCCCCAAGGTCAACAAACTCCAGAATCCATGTGTCCAACCTTAATTAAGATTTCACAAGTCGATATTTTAGGAAAATCATTGAGGGGCGGCAAGCTTTCTTCAATCATGTCAACAAATGAGACACTCAGAAGGGTGCCAATACCACGATTTGAATGAAAACAAAAAGGAATATTGCAGAATTTGGTCCTGAAGCCTAACTCACCCAGAACCAGATGAAACCGATACTGCAGAATCAAAAAGCGCTGAACCAAGAGGGCCCACTTTTGCTTTCTCAACAGATAACCCGTCCAAAGTGAGATCAAGTCGCATGACTTCTTTTCTTCCTGCTAAGCCAACTGGCTGAAAATAACACAATCATGACATAAAGATCGATAATAAAACCCTAAACCCTAAGTTTAGCGCCTAAACGGAATACATAAAGATTGATCATTTCTTTTATGTAAAGCTACAGGCAAACCATCTCTTAAAAATACTGTCTCACTCAATGGGCGCGAGAAGAGAATTGTGTTTGAGAACTCTATCCGTTCATTCTAATTGTCCATAAATCCAGAAACTATAAATACCTCGAAATAGAGTGCTTTATCAGTTAAAGTTAGCTTTCCTGGCCATGCAATGTTATTCTCCCATTTTAGAACAGGTCCTTTCCTGCTAGAGGCAACACATAACAGTTTCTCTGATGATAACTGTGGATATTCACGAGGCTGGTATGACCTCCGTCCTTCATGCACTCTATCCTGACAATGAAAAGATATTCAGCGAGGAAACAATATTGAGTCCATTGTGATCGATGCAGCAAACCAAGTTAACAAGTATATTATACAATAAGTTCCACTAGAATGGGACATTGCCGTCATTCATACTAATGAGACTTGTTCAGATGCACAAAGGTGTCAAAAAGCATGCTATTCAAAACATTACAGTAAGAAAAACCCCAACATCATACTCACTTGACAAGTTCCTGAATGTAAGTCAGCCAAATAGCCAAAGAAATGCCTTGTTGATCAGCAGAAGCTAAAGCCTTGAAGAGGCTATGAACAGTGGCCCTATCAGCTACGCCTGTAACTGCAGGAGCAATACGAACAAATGCCTCTTCTCCTACAAACCGACCCTTCAACAGCCATGAACATTTTGTCAATATTTTTCTATTCACAGAGGAAGAATCAACAACGGGTCCATAGGTTTCTATTTACCTCATCGAAATTCACAGAAACTATGATGAGAATAAAAAAAAAACAGTAAAGGAGCTTCGTAGAAGGTAAACTAAAAGAAATGAAAGCTCAAACAAAAACCTGAAAAGAAGGTTTATCTGAGGCATCATTCCATGAATCTTGTTCTGTTGAGTATGGATTCTCCCATGCAAGCATTGTGAGGAAAATCAGCCTCTGAAATGCGGGCTCCTGCAATGAAGTAAAATTTTCCATGGGTGGAAAGCCAAGAAAACAAGGAAGTTGACATAATGAGATGAAAACTGACCTTGAGAGAAGGATGAAATTCGGAGCTATCCCTTGGCAAGAACCTGAAACAGCAATACTCCACCAGGTAACGAGCATGGGAAGATAGGGGTGGAGGAACAACTGCATCAAATATTTCCCGCATTTTCCGCCCTGTTAATCCGTTCATCCTGCAATTTAGAGCGTCAAAGACCACCTTTACTGTTCAAATATATAAGAAGGAAAAAAAAAGCTTAGTAGGGCAACCTGCTAAACTGCTCGATGGATACAATAGCAGGTAAGGAAAGAGGTCGGTTAGGCGTGAGGTGATGCAGTGTTTGGTCGACCGTAAAAAGCTCGTCCATGTGTGGAGAATCGGAATGATCTGCATCGGCATCGTTCACAGTCTGACCCTTTTTTACCAGAAGATTCTGGGTTTTAGACACCCACCAGCTTACTCTCTCGTGCATGGCGTCTGTTGAAACCCACAAGGAAGGAATTGAGATATAGGCATAATGAGGAGGAGGAGGAGAAGAAGAAGGAGAAGGAGAAGCTTACTGGGATCGATGTCGTTCAATTTCCATCTGGCGAGAGTAGGGAGGCTTAACCTGGTGCGATGGGAAGGGAAAGACCTAAACCTAATCTTCCCATATCTCCGGAAAGTGATGGGAAGTGAAGCCGAAGCTTTGAGTGTCTCCGCCATGTCTCCACCACCACGCCGCCGATCGCTCTCTTTCTTCTTTTCTTATCTCTTCCTATTCTCATTTCATTTCTTTCTTAACTAAACCCTTGCCACGTGTCTCGCCTTTTTCATTGATCTTAAAATTGACTAAGTGGGTATTAGAAATATATATTAGGCCATTGATAATTTTAATTTGTCAACATGTTATAATAATGGGGTGAGCAGAAGATGGTGGCTTTGATAACCTACAAACAGAGAGATGATTAGCGAGTATCCACCAACAAGGTACAAAGTCTAGTCTCAAACTGAGATGATTCCATGGCCATCACAAGGCCTTACACTGCATCGTCGTGATAGAGATGAAGCCCTAATCCAAATCTTGCACAGGCACGACCGAAGGCCATGGCTTCTGCCTTTTCAACTGCATCACTCTGCCCTCGCTCTTCCACCCAAGCCGTGCCTATTGACTCCTTGAATATCTTCACAACACATCCAACAACCAACCTGTTAGATCTCTCGATTGGACCAAACCATAACTAGATTTGGGACAATTGGGGAAGAAGCACACAAACATAAAGCATTCACGGAGGACGGAGAAACCTCAGCATCGGTGCCGTAGAGAGTGACGCGATAAACAACAGAGACGGACTTGGCGTCCGGAGAGTATGTAATGCTTCGAACTTCTCCCGACCATTCTGAAATCCAGAGATTGGGACATGAGACCAAGAATCAAAGGGATACATAGAGGACTAATCAATTCTGAGGGGAAAACCTGGAGCATGGAGGTTCATGATGCGGTTCACCATGTGCCTGGGGGGAAACAACATGTAAAGAAAGGAACAAAAACCCTAGAATGGAATCTCGGAGAGAGAGAGAGAGAGAGAGAGAGAGAGAGAGACCAGGGGATATATCTGACGGGGAGGCCATTTTGGAGGCGGGTGCGGAGGAGAGAATCTGGAAGCTTCTTGTTGAGCTCCTTGAGAATCTCGGAGAGAGGTCTGCTGATCCCTGAAGTTGGAATATCCAAGTCCGCTTCCGAGGAGAAACCACATCCCTTCCTCCCTCGCATCCTCACCGTCCATGCCGCCGCCTTCCGCCACAAACCTAATCCCGCCATCTTTTCTTTCTTCTACTTCCACATTCCACTATACATACATATATATATATATATATATTACTACATTACATTTGGGCCGCGTGCAAGTGACTCGCTTGAGTTAACAGATCCCAACTCTTTGGACCGCTGTATCATGTTGAATGTAAAGACAAAGTAGCAGCATGCGACTGCTTGTCGAGTGTTCATGTCCTCATTCGTACAATACCCCCGAAAAGGAAGAAACCCAAAATCATCGAAGATCCATCGGATGTGTATATATATATAGACGAGGACTTGGATGCGTCTCTTGGGAACTCCGTAGAGATCCATCGGATGCCTGGCCACATCATCAATATCAGTGTTGGTTACGCAAAAGCATCCATGCCAACGATGGCATCACCATCCATCATCTTGCCTGGCCACATCATCAATAGCGCCCACGGCTTCAATGATTATCCTAATCACACCAGATGAAGTGGAAACAAGATCCAAAGGGGTTAGCTTCATCCTGCTTCTTCTAAAAGTTCTTCCTCTGAACTTTGCTCCTGATGGAAGGCATAACCAATGGCGTCTTTCATCAGCTCGTTCAGTCCATCTAACAGAGGATATATCTCATCTGATTTAAGGTTTGATGTGTCCTCCACCGAGAATTGACAAAACCCAGCACCTAAATCCACCCAAGAACACCCAGGAGTCTTCTTCACACCCGAGTCCCTCATCATAGACCTTACCTCAGCAAGCTTGTTCCAACAACCAGCAGCTGCATACATATTTGCCATCAACACATAATAACCTGGGTTTTCTGGTTTCGTGTCCCAAAGCTTTTCAGCCGCCCATGCACCCATATATATCTTCCCATGGATTAAGCAAGCTCCCAGTAGAGTAGCCCACACGGCACTGCTAGGCTTGTAAGGCATTCTTTCGACGATATCTCTGGCTTTACTCAATAGACCTGCTCTGCCATAGAGATCAACCATACAAGCAAAGTGTTCAACACAAGGATGAATCCCATGCTCACACTCCATCTTCTCAAACAACTTTTGTCCTTCATGCACTAACCTAGAATGGCTGCAGGCCGACAGAAGTGCAACCATAGTTACATTGTCAGGTTTGATATCCGATCTGATCATCTCTTCGAACAGCGCTAAGGCTATTCGTCCTTCCCCTTGCATCCCATATCCATCTATTAAGCAAGTGTAAGTCACTTTGTCCCTCTTGCTCATGGAGTCAAATAATCTCTTTGCAGCTCCAATTTTCCCGGATCTAGCATACATATTAACAAGGGAGTTCCACAGGATTAAACAGTCCTCAAGGTTCTGGCGCCTCTGAATAT
>CM071876.1:28819931-28885626 GCA_036759665.1 Gynandropsis gynandra | reverse complement strand
ATAGACCAGGCTGCCCAGCAAGACGAAGACGAAGAGAAGAGAGAACTCTGAAAGAGTCAGATAATAGGCCGCGGCTGGCGAAGTAACTTAAAGAATTGAAAAGATTGAAGAACATAGAGTCGTCGAGGGGTTTGGGGGGCTTTTTCCACGAACTAGGAATAAACTTTAGAATGCCAGATATGGCGAGAAGGCCATGGATAGGACGGGAAGAAGAAGAAGACAGCATTTACTGTCGACGTACAAAAGCAGCAAACAAAAGAGTACATGTAAAGGAGATGGAGGTGGAGAAAAGACAAAGGAAGAATCTTGGTAGCAGCAGAGTAGGAGTAGGCAAAGGTTGTAGCAGATTGCCTCCCAAACATCCTGTTCAAATTGTGGCCCTTTTGAATTGCAGCAAATCAAACAGAAATCCACCACAGGAATTTGATTTATTGAATAGCGGGTAATAAACACCTTGTTTGGAGCGGCGCCTTTGTGAAGGTCATACTAGACAAAGTCATGGTAATAGTGAGTTATGCGTAAAGCCTTCCCTTCACAAACCATCTTCACTCGAAGAAACGAACAACAAACAAGTATCAAAAATCACCCAAGTTGTCAGAAATCGTTTCAAATATCATAAATAACCAAAATTGCTAAGAGTAACATCGTAAGTAAACTGAGTACAGATCGAGCAACGCCATATGAAGAATCAATTGTAACAGACAAGAATAAGAATATGTAGCAGAAACTATACATAACTATCAACACAGAACTTGAACTTTAAAACAAGACAAACAATCGAACATCTTGCGTGCATAAAATCGAACACTAAGAATGAATTCAAAACGATGCATTCAAGTAAGAACTGGACGGATAAGAATGAATTCAAGTAAGAACTGGACGGAGATAATAATGATGAAGGTGGGAGGAGAGAGTACCTGAGGCGGAGACGATTTATGAGAAGAGACAGTTGGATGAATAGGGAGAAGGGACGGTTGGATCGTATGTATGTATATGATGTATTAAGAGAGGCCTGAGATCGTATGTATGTATGTATGTATATAATGTATTGTATTCTACACAACAATGATTCTCTTTTTTTAAAGACTTGTTTATTTTGAGCCTTTAAATAAACATACTTTATATATTTTTTCGTTAAAAATTTTAATATAACAAATACAACAAATGATTAAATAATGTTATCACCTTTGCAAAATCGACAAATATTAAGGTCCTTGGGAATTGGAAGAGTAATGCATTTACGAAAACAAATTGCATCTTCTATGGAACAAAAACAAATAAAATGGAAGAATGGACAAAAATTCTCATCAGAGAGACAAGACGAACAAAACAAACATGGAGCTGATCAATAAGAGAAGCCACGATCCCATCCCGCCCCATGCTCCTCCGACCATCACGGCTACGGCCGCCACTAGAGCCACGGCTATGGTCAGCGTGAACACGACCACACCCCCACCTTCCATCCATTCCCCCCTTTCCTTCATCTCCTCAAGCCTCTCCCTCACCCTTTCCTTCTCCGCCTCCGTGCTGTCCAACGCCAACGCCACTCTCCTCCGCCACTCCCTCATCTCCTCACTCTCTCTCACCATCGCCTCTTGCCTCTCCTTCATGCCCTCCACCTCCACTCTCATGTTGGCCACCACCTTCTCTCTCCCCCCCGTCTCCCTGTCCATCTCCTTGAATATCGACCCATATCTCGAGTTCAGCTCCTCCAAGTACCTCTCAAGCACCGACAGATTCAAGTCCAAAGACCTTATCTTCTGCATCAGTATCTTCAGAACCGTATCCCCCGGCATTCTACTTCCTTGCGGGTGATGCCTTATCTCTTTTACGGGATCCATTGCCTTATCCCATCATCTTTCTCTGCCCCACTCTCTGCCCAGCTTTCCACTTCACTCTCTCTCGGCATGCTCCAGGTAGCACCCTCGCTGCCCTTGCTTGCCTCTGATGCCTCTGCTGACACTCCATTCGTCTCCTTCTCTTTAGCTTTAGCTTCCCCTTCAGGGGTATCGAATATGCGGTTATCCTGGATGGATATCAGATCCTCCAACATTCGCTCCACCGCATCCACTCCGTACACTTCAATCAAACTCAGCGTGCAGTAGAATTCTGAACCGTAGTGGCTTAGAAAGTTGAGTTTCAGGTATCTCACCCATTTCGGCTCTACCAGGGTGAAGTTCTGCTCGTGCTTCACGTTGGCAGCCGTGAAGTTCCCGAGGTGTACCCAGGAATCAGTGGGATAGACCAGGCTGCCCAGCAAGACAAGTTCCCTGAGATTGGAGGAGTAATGCTCAAAATTTGCAATCTTGATCGTATCCACCAATGTTTCCTCAGAAAGTTCTATGATGACGAATTTGTCCTCAGCAGAACATGGATTTCGGAGGTACTTGTCGTTGTCCCGGCTTAAGATGCCCGGAGCTCCCTTTGCTTCCTTGTTGGAAGACAAGACCTTTGCGCCCTTTGAAGCAGAAGCATAATTGTACTCCTTCCCTCCAGGCTCCATCCTGTGAACCACGCCACTCACCTGACCTGACAAAGATTTGTTTCTAGAGCTGAAGGCTCTGCTCTTGAACTCATCAAGCCCAAGTGGAACGGCACGAGATAACCGATCAAGACTGGTACCATTGTTATCTGTATCATTCCCAAATCCTGTGATATTGATCACGCTCTGCTTCACAAAGCCATTATCTTTGTTATCTGTATCATTCAAGCTGTGCTTCACAAAGCCACTGTCTTTTTTCTCTGTACCATTCCCTAAACATGTGCTATTGATCTCATTGTACTTCGCAAAGTCATTATCTTTGTTATCTGTATCATTCCCAAAACATGTGCTATTTATCTCACTCTGCTTCTTTGTGTTTTCTTCAACTAGGGTTGTATCATCACTACTACGAAAAGAATCGGCATCCAGCAATGGCGGTGTATCGGCAGCCTTCTCGTCTACCCGATCAATATCTCCGGCAGGAGAGTCTAAAGAAGCATCTACAAATTCCAAAAGTAAGTTGTCAAGAGCCAAGCTACGGAGGGACAGGAAAGCTATCTATCATTATTGAAGTAATTCCTCTGACAGTTCATAGTACAAAGTAAAAAGTGGGAGGCAGGTTACCTGTGTCGCCATCTCCATGACTAATCCAAAGGGTGGAGAGGAAGAGAAGGCCCCATAGGAAGCAAACGAGAGAGAGAGAGAGTTTGTAGAAGCGGCTCCTTCCATGATAAACGTTCTCAGAAGCTCTTCTTCTGATCAGAAGAGCTCTACGAGATCTCTGCATTGCACATCCAGTCTAGAACCAAGCCACGCAACCTGGTATTAGCAACACATATGGGATCTGCAAGTTAACTACAGACGACCGAGAAGCGTTGAATGAGAATGAGAGGGCAAAAAGTGAGAGCTATCAGAAGAAAGCCAAAGCGGGTATATACCCACAGATGACGAATTTGAGAGAAGAGCAAACTATGGCACAAGGAATCTAATAAACGCAACGTCGCGGAAAAGCAAAATCGGTGCTTCAAGCGTAAACAAAAGAGGATAATACGAAAGAGTCAAAGAACGTCGAACAGAAGAAATCGAAATCCAGATCCGATCGCGGAGAAGAAGACTGAGAAGGGTTTGAGAAAAGAGAGTGATTTGAATAGAGAGGGAATAGGAGAAAGAGAGGGAGAGAGAGCCAACCTCCGACGATTGGGTCGGAGGAGGACTCAACTCGGAATAAAGCGGAGATTATCTCCGGCGGAGAGGGGTGTGTGATGGATGAAATCCTCCGAGCTGCGGATCTTCAGGCGATCTCCTCCGTCTCAGCATCGCATCACCTCACCGTCGAGAGTCGTCAAAACCCTGACTGGTTTTGTAGGAGAGGAAGAGTAAAAGAGTCTTCAAAGTGATCCAATTATGATTACAGCTTTCTGCTCAAGTTTTTACTTTACATGAGCTTCTTTTTCATTCTCTATTTATATGGCAAAATGTACCCAAACAATACATAAATCCATTCAAAGAATACAATCATATCACTTTCATAATTTTTATCACCAAAAATGTAATTTTATATAATTTACTAAAATAAAAAAAGATACATCAAATTTACAATTGTTACCATTTCACACAGGTTTCATATAGTATTAATACATTAATTTTACTCTACATGTAAATAATGACACTGATTTAGAAACGTTGATTTTTTCAGATTAAATCACTAACATATTTTATTGGCATAAAAAATAAATTTATTGGTTGTTTCTTTTCTTCTTTGTTTTCCAAAGTTGGTATATATATATATATATATATATTCATTCTCCCTATATATTTGGGAGGGTGTTACTTAATAATGTATTTGGCGGATTCAAGGAGTAATTTATGCTAAATGTAATAATGTTTATAGAAAGACCAAAAAAGGAAGCCAATGGACGCAGCACACAATCACATAAAGGCACATGCCAGCCTGGCTTTTTCCCGACATCATGCCGCCATTCAATACATTGATTCCTCTCTATATATATCTATTAAAAAGTCAAAACATGAGGCCCATGCCCAATAAGAAAACAGGCCCATGGGCCAACAATAAAAAAGGCCCATGGCCCAATAAGTATCACTAGGGAGAGTGAGAAGAGGCGGCAAAGTAGGAGAGTGGTCCGACGAAAGCTGCGTTGATGTAAGTCGCTGGTTCAGAATGACTGTAGTCGTCCCTCTCGTCTGCGTATCCATCATTCTCATTCGGTCCTCCCACTAACGCTCCCGTCAGTATGTTAGGGTTAGGGTTCAAGGTGTGAAAGGATTGGAATCCCCCATTGCATCCTATTGTCTTCGATCGAGCTGTAATCGACGGTAGAGATGATCCTCTGTGGTGAATTCTCCTCGGGAAATTTTGTCCGAATCCTACCATGTACGACATTTTCAAGGGATTTACCCCCAGTATGTAGTCAACTTGTGTCTTCGACAGGCTTATCAACGAGTTCGCTACGATCACGGAATTGCCGCAGTTGAAAGTCTGTCGCGCCGATTTCATGTACTTGGCGTACGTCGTCACCAGGAATGTTATGGATGTCACGTACTGCAGATTACTCTGAGGTAACTTGTACATCAATCCTCCTGCATTATTTAGAGTAAAATGTTGTGAATGTGGTATTTATTTAGGACATAATTCCAATTGTTGTCTGAGGATATTTTGTTTTCAGTCACCTTGTGTGTACTGTGTTGTCGAGTAGGGAGAATGTGGCAGGATTTTGCACATGAAATTCTCAGCTGCTTGCTTGTAGGGCTCGAAGTTGGTGTCTCTGTTCAGCAATGCTCTCTGCCCAAGAAACAAGCTTTGTGATCGATCGACAAAATTAAGTTGCTTAAGCTTTAAGATATGCTCGCAGGTCATACATACCCGTGAGAGGAGGACATAGGCACCAGCATACTTATTGTCCCAGCTGAATATGTCAGGCTGATCCCCGCCTCCTAAGGATTTTATGAAGTTCGCATAATACGGGTTGTTGGTTGCTCTAAGCAGCCATGCTGCTCCCCACATCAACTCATCCTGTCATCACAACCTCGACTGCTAAGACAATGCAGACTTCTCGCAAGTTCAGATAAAGTGGTAGAGTGGCTTTGCTTCCACTCTACATTGAGATTTAACCTTTTATCACCTAGACTAGGAAAGAGATATGTGTGAGAACAGACCTTGTAACCGGAGTAGGAGCAGTAGAATGGACAAACGGCAGAGGCAAGGGAATCGCTGTAAGCACCCTTGTACTGAATGGCAAACTGCATCACCATCTTGGCTGTTGACAACAGCAAACGGGAGTACTTGGGATCAGCTTTTCTGAAAACCATTGATGCGGCTGCCAGAGCTGCTGCGGTTTCAGCAGCAACATCAGAGCCAGGGTTAGAAGGTGAGACAGAATATACTGAACGAGGAGTGTCCATGTCCTCTGGACGCTCCCAGCACCTATGGTCCGAATTGGGGTCACCTACTCCAACGTAAAGTTTGCCTGGAGTGGCCCTGGCGCATTTCAGCAGATAGTCTGTGGCCCAGCGGATGGCTACACGTGCGTTTTGGAGCTCGGTCCCCATTCGCTTACCGTACTCCAGAGCTCCCCAGGAGAGCATTGTAGTGGTAAAGGCCATTGGGAAATTGAACTTTACGTTGTCACCAGCATCATAGTAACCCCCAGTGAGATCCACCTGTAGCTCAACAAAATGATCCACTAAAGTCAAATGCATTGGTAGTTAGCGAAGAAAGAGGTTTAAGGGTATAGAGTTTACATGAGCAGAGGAGCCATCGGAGAGGCCAGAGTTGGAGCGCCAGGTGATTTGTTGGTCTCGAGGGAGGCGACCAGAACGCTGACCTTGGAAGAAAAGCAAGCACTTGGAGAGGGCTTCTCTGTAGTTTGGGTTGGCTTCTGCATTTCCGAGGAACTGTACAGAGAGGAGGAAGAGGAAGAAGAAAGGAGAAGCCATTGTGAGAGATGTTGGAGCAGAGCAAGCCATTGTGATGTGAATGTGTATATATAGATAGATAGATAGATGAATTTAATAGAAAGGGACAGAGGAATATATATGGATAGATGGATATAATAGAAAGGGACAAAGGAGTATATATAGATAGAATGAGACAGAGGAGTATTTATAGATAGATGGATAGATGGAATGGGAGAGAGGAGATGCGGGGAGTTGATGAGTGCGAGAATTAAGGCTTTATAGATTCCATTTGAATGTTGAATAAACTGTCGTTTAATCCAATCCAAACTCACTTTTGTTTTTATATATAAATATAAGGTTAAAGAGAAAGGACGCCTTCGTGGAGCGTGAATATCGCTAAGACAACGGCGCCGAGTCTTGGGGTCTAATAAAAAAAAAGGTTAGACTTCTTTTAACTGTGTTTGTGTGTGTGTCTCCCTTCGTGCAGATAAAGTAATCATTTCCCTCTCTGCTTCCTCTAATTACGGACAAAAATCATACTAATTACTTGAGCTTTGTTCCCTCTAATTCCTTTTTGTTTCTAACTTAACTCGTCCCCACACATTTGCACCACCCATATCTAACCAGAGCCATACTTTCTATTATTTATGGCTCAGCCATGGCTCTTGATAATAATAATGACAATGACAATAATGATAATATAATGAAACGTGAAGAGAAAGCGAGATTTATAAGTGCTTTTAAATGACACATACAAAAACAAGCCACGTTTGGAACCACAATAGATCCAACGGAGGTGGTTGCTCTCCTACTTGTTTGGAACCACTTGACTTTGGCATAGATGAGCATCTTCCCACTGCTAATGAAGGTGGTTGAAGGTTGTTTCGAGAATCGGATATAGAACTGATGATATCTGTTTGAGTCACTGCCCAAAGACGAAATTCCTTGCTTCTGATTCGGAGTCCTAATAGGGTCTGAAGGGGTTTATACTGGGAGTTGAACCACCTTGTTGGGATTTCATTGCAGCCAGAGAGGCATTCCCAAATGCCCAGATATCATTATTACCTGTCTGGAACATTCTCGGCTCTGTTCCTTTGTTGCTAAAACCAGAAGCATTGTTGCTCGCAGGAGCTCTACCGGCATTGCCATTGTTGAGGCCGGATGGGTCGATTGCAGTGACCAGTTAGTTAATGGGTCCAAGTCATCGAAACCTCCTCTAGTTGATGATCCCATTGCATTTAGTTGTATCTCATCATTACCCGTCTGTGCAGTAACACATGAAGATTCTTGAAGGTGATAAGGTTTTTTTATGACCATATCAAGCACAACACACTCTAAACAATGAAATTGAAAGAACAGTGAACCAAATGCTCACATAAGATATGAAATTGATAGAAATGGTAAACAAGGTTGTGGTGGTTTTACAGCCCTCAAAGAGAACCCAATTTTTACCTAAACTTTTTTTACATTTTCAAAAAAATTTTATTGTCTATATAGAAATCTAGATCATAAAAACTTCCCAAATGGACCCTACAAACCAATAACAAACCTATGGGTTTGTTACAACAAAACATGCCATTAGAAAATAACCTTTATTTCCTATAGTTTATATCAATCTGAATATGGATTTGCGGATAATTGCGGGACGAAACGATTTCGTAAACGTAAATTGTTTACAATCCTGGACTGACAGCAGTCCGTAAACTGTATGTAATTCCGAATTAGCAGAGCCATCCACAAATCGACTGAAAGAGCGATCGCATTACGGACGATGACATCGTCGACAAAGCATCGAAATATTGTCTGCTTTTTAATATTATAGACGGATCATGGCCATCCAGAAATATTATCGATAGATCACGACCCTTCTAAGAAATTCTGGATGGACTACTCGGATAGTTGTCCTCATAGAAAATTATTGGTGCATCATCATCATCATCATCCGAGAGTAGTGTGAGCTCGCACGTCCCTGAATAATTCCACATAATTTATCATGCGTGACTACCAAAAGTGGACCATTGTCACCAAAATCAGCGAGCTCCAATGTAGTTAGATTAATCGAGACATGGTTTTGTCCATCGTGCATTTATTTTCATTATTGTTGAAGAGATGCCGAATAGTTACCAAGATCTGTGTCACCCTGTATAATATAAGAAATGCCTTAATACTCAAATTTCATCTTGTGTGTTTTCCAATTCACCGTCTTTTCTGGGCCCTCCAACCATTGCATACCAAGATAATATCGGTACTAACCAACTCGATTGGGAAAAAAATACGCCTTAATTTGTAAATCTTGGATTTTCACTGGGACTTAGCGGCATAGTCTCTCTCCTTGCATGATTTATTTGGTGCCCATAATCACTCAATACCTCGTAGTTCCTTCCATCTTAACCTATGTGTGATGAATAAACGGAAGAGATATAAAATTATGAGAAGCAACACAATCAATCATAATAATTGCCTCGTGATCCTCAACATGATCATGTAATTTCATGGTCCGTGGGATAGGGATACTTACTATTAAATTAAGTGAAAATTCCACAAAATTAGTAATACCCCCTAATAAAGGCGTTATGTTGTTTATCTATATCCTCAGATATGAACTATCCATTTGAGCGATAAGAACTTGTAAATGTTTATTCTTGCAATAATGAGAATGAGAGTACCTTTCATCATAATGAAAACTTCAACCCCAAGTTCGCTTTTCTTGTGCCTCTTACGGAAAATGGTGTATCCAAAATCGTCGACGTGGTTGTAATCACATTTGCTGCAAATTCACCAATATGCTCTTAAGAATTAGAAGAAGCAATATCTTGGGTTTTATGTGTAGAATAAGAAAATGAGTCATTCTGCATGGGTCCAACTCTAAAATTTCCAGTCTAATATCTTTCCAACTTATGTGAGCCCATGTGAGACCCAGACGACAATGCATTAGGGTTAACTTCAGTATTTTCATTATACCAGTGTTGAGAAAAATAGTTTGTAGCCACTCTCCCACCTCATTCGATGAACCAACCATCGTCTATTCGAGGTTCATTGTTTTGAATAGTTTGATGACAGCACGAACCTTTGGGCGAAGATCCACCATAAACACCGGTTCGAGGATATACTCGAAGAAGACCTATTGGTGCAATGCTAGGGTGATGAAATTACAACAGAATTCTTGTGCGGTCCTAGTTTGACGGAGTGCGAAAAACTGCTCTTTGAGCGTCCAACGGTGTGTCGGTGCCTTGGCAATGGAAATCTGGCTAAGTCATGGTTGAATTTCTTGACTTCTCCCACCGAAACTATGATAACGCATCGCCATCAAGAGCCAGCAAAATGGTATTCACACGACACTGGTATGTGAATTAGTGCAGGTCGAAAAAATTGTTTCACACGTACCAACCAACCTTCGGGGTTCAGTCTCGAAAACATCGGAAGATCCAAACGTCTGAATAATATGTTGTTGTCTTTCGTACAAAGGGTTGTTTAAGGTATTACCGGAAAAAAATTCTGATGGTTGTACAAAAACATTTATGCATTTGGCAAAGACGGTGGAGCGTCTTGCACTTGACGTTTTTTAGGGTTGACCAGTATTTTAGTGCGCCGAAGCATCTGCTCCACAAGATGTTTCAGATCTATCATTCCTTGCTCCATGTTAGTTAGTCTAGATCTCATTGAATCATTCATCTCCATTTGCTTTTGTCGAAAGGTTCGAAGGCGCTTGAATTGTTTTTCCAGCGCTTCAACTTTCTTTGTCGTTATCTTTGGAACGGTTTAGTCAAATCTAGCACCAATTGATAAGGTTTTTGATGACCTTATCAATAACAAAACACTCTAAATAATTAAAATTGAAGAACAGTTAACCAAACACTCAAATGAGATATGAAATTTATAGAAATGGTAAACAAGGTTGTGGTTGTTTTTGGAGACACTCCCTAAGAGAAAACCCAATTTCTACCCAAATGTTTTCTGCCTTTTAAAAAAAACAAGGTTAGCATCTATATAGAAATCCAAATCATAAAAACTTTCCAAATTGATCCTACAAACTCATAACAAATTTATGGGCAATAGAAATGTCCATAGATAATAACCATCATTTCCCCTAGTTTATATAAAAAGGCCATTCTATGTCGATTGGAGGACACACCATTGGTGTTGGTATTGTTGTCTTGTGTAGATTAGAAGCGATTGAAGTCTGTGATTGAATTGTAGATATGTTAAGCTTAGGGTTCACATCGTGCTGGGGGATATTTGCTCAAAGAGACCTTCTCATTCATTTGGCTTGACTTCTGAAGCGGGATTCCATTGGCAACAAGTTCCGATTATATCTTTTGCTATTCAAGAATCATTAACCAAAACCTTTTTTTTCTATTTTTCTATTTTCAAACCACAAAAAAAACACAATGGTGTACATGAGGTGATCATTAAAAAGTAACATATATTTGCCAAAACTGCTAGAAATTCAACAGTTAGGCATTGATCAGAGGCATCATAAGGGGAAGCACATGTTCTCTGTTGAATTCAACTCCATTCAGAGGAACAATACCAGAACAAAAATGATTATGATAAGTGATTGTTACAAACCAAGCCAAGAAACCTCATGTCATATTCATTTATAGTTGCAGGAAACATCAACTTTGAAGGAGAGGAGACAAGGTGCAGAATAAATGAGATAAAACAACTTTACGGAGCTGAAGATGAAGTATACTAAATAACCATTTTTTGGTAACTAAAGGTAGAATTCCAACTCTATTTTTTTTTGCTATAAATAGGCTTTTTTTTGTGAAGAATGACCTATGCTCTATATATGTTTTGAGGGAAAAACGAAAGAAATATTACAGAGCTATTTTGCGGTTTTTGAGTTGGGGAGAATGTGAAACTCCAAAAAAATCACTAAAATTGATATTTCTCATATTGATCAATACAATATCCTTTTTTTATATATTTTATTAAGTAAATCAACAATAAAAGCTTCACAAATTGGTATCAAAGCGGTTTTTATCCTCTTCATAGCATGAAAAAAATCTGAAGCTTTGGAAGAGACTATGCAACAATGGTATGTGGCATCAAACCTTAAGGCGACACGGGTAACTCAACTTACAAAAGTACTCACTAGAGCACCAGAAAGACAATCCACAAATCAATACCATGCTCGAAACACTTATGCGGAAGACCATAACTTCTTCGGTTGTGTCACCATCAACTGAGAATGAATGGCATCACATAGAGAACCTTCATTCCAGACAGACACAAGGAGTGAACGGTGAGAAACAAAAATCTTCGTGGGAAAATCTTCGCATAACCCACTATTCCATTCCCATGAAACAATGGATACGTTTGGACAACACCTCGAGTTGCTTGTGTTAGATGGCTGATAACACGTAATCAGTCATAGTATTTTCATCATTCCTAGGTTTAGTTTTAAGTACGATTTTTGGACTTTACCGATTCATTGAGTATATTTGAGTACTTCTTCTATCACTTCGTGCGTTGTGCAGGAAACGAAGACATGTTAAGCAAACACGAGTGATTATGGCGAATCCACCCGAAAACATGTCCAAGTGATCAAGATTTGATATGAGCACGACCAAGATGAAAAGATGTGATGAAAACATGCAGCACGGCCGGGCATCACCTTGTGCACGATCGTGCTGAAGAGGAAACCATGTCGCACGACCGAGCTACATCACAAGCACGATCGGGATTGAGGCAAGCACAAGCAGCACGACTGCTACACATGCACGGCCGAGCACTATCACCTGCACGACCGAGCTGAGGACACATGCAACAAGCACGACCGGGCTTAGACATATGCACGGTCGGGTGAAGAATGAAACAACTAAACACGCACGGACGAGCGTCATATTATGCATGATCGGGCTAAGGAGAACATCAAGACGCACGATCGGGCTTCAACCAAAGCACGATCGGGCTCTTCAATCCAAAATCACCTCGTAGCTTATGCACGGCCCCTGCTTTCTCCATGCACGGTCGAGCGTCCAAGAGAGGAGATAGCACGGTCGGGCATTCATAGGAGCACGGTCGGGCTTGCATGCCAACAACCCAAGCGACATACACGGATATCATTTGAATGAGTTGAGTTTTAAATGAAAAACCAGAAACGTGAGAAGGGAGAGAGGAGACCAGAGAGAAGAGAAGAGACAGGGTATGGCACGGTTGAATAGGAGATTTCCGGGAACCAGAATCATTCGTCCGAAGTCATGCTCGGGATGATAGGGAAGATGAACATTTACTTTGTTTATGTTTATTTCTCTATGTATTGTGAGTAGTTCTCTTATCATGGGTTAGGGATGCCATTGCAATGGATTGTTTATTCTTAATGCTTGATTTCGATTTTGTTCCATCGTATGGTTCGATAGGTTTGTAGTGCGTAATGCGTTCTTACCTTGTTTATTTCATGTTTGAATGAGACTAGATCTATTCCGTTAGATTAGACACGTTTGAATGAAATTAGAGATTCGTCGAGGCATCGAGAGAGTCAGACTTGAGTCTCGGAATTCGTCTTTATATGAATTGGATTAATGAGAATCTAGCGATCGTTTAATCTATTTAGGAACGGAAGAACTCTCATTGTTCGTCATGCGTTTAGGATATAGGTTTACTGAATCGAGAGGTGAGTACGTTTATATCCTAGAAAGTGGATTTAGGCATCGAGAAAGTCACTTCCGTCAATAGAGGTCGAGTTCTCATTGTTTCCGATAGTAGAGGGTAGAGTTCCCCATTGAACTTCATGCATCTAGATGTTCTGCGCTGCATCGAGAGATGAGTAACGTTGATTCCCTAGGTAGACAATTTAGGCATCGAGAGAGTCATTCCCGATAGTTGAGGTAGAACTCCCCACTAGTTCTTCATGCATCTAGACGTTCCGCGCTGCATCGAGAGATGAGTGTCGTTGATTACCTAGGTAGTGAATTTAGATTTTAGTTCCCCATCGATTGATATAAACCGATTTCATGTTCTATAGAAACATCCATTGCATGTCCTGGTATTCCCGAAACCCATGGTACTCTATCTTGTTGAGTCTAGTCTCGTCACTACTTTATCATTTATTTTCCAGTTTGATATCCACCTATTAATCGATCTTCTTCTCGTGATTTCTTGATTCTAATGCTGCACTCAGTCCCCAGAGTTTGACCTTGGTACTACACGTACCATATACTTGCGGTAGAGTGGTCTAGAAAATTTAAAACCTGATTTTCGCACATCAATGGCGAAGATCCGAAGGGATGGCTGGTTAACATGGAAAATCAATTCAATCTTGAACGAGTCACATAATCTCTTCTTATGGATATAGCTCTCATGACCATGGAGGGCGGCACACTTTTGTGGTATTGTTGGGAACGTTCCCGCAATCCACGTTTTTGATATAAACCGATTTCATGTTCTATAGAAACATCCATTGCATGTCCTGGTATTCCCGAAACCCATGGTACTCTATCTTGTTGAGTCTAGTCTCGTCACTACTTTATCATTTATTTTCCAGTTTGATATCCACCTATTAATCGATCTTCTTCTCGTGATTTCTTGATTCTAATGCTGCACTCAGTCCCCAGAGTTTGACCTTGGTACTACACGTACCATATACTTGCGGTAGAGTGGTCTAGAAAATTTAAAACCTGATTTTCGCACATCAATGGCGAAGATCCGAAGGGATGGCTGGTTAACATGGAAAATCAATTCAATCTTGAACGAGTCACATAATCTCTTCTTATGGATATAGCTCTCATGACCATGGAGGGCGGCACACTTTTGTGGTATTGTTGGGAACGTTCCCGCAATCCACGTTTTGATTGGGACCAGCTTTAGGGGAAGGTGCTGGAGTATTTTTCTATAATGCAAGAGTACACCATTATGCAAACAACTACTCACGTTACGATAAGTTAAGACAACCAGGGATTACTGTCGGGATTTCATAGTATTGGCCACGAACCAACCACTCTTACCGGAAAAGATGTCGTAGTCTATGCTCATGGTTAAGTTATGTTCAGAGATCCACGATGGTGTATGGTATTTGAGTCGCACTCTTTAGAGAGGTTGATGGTGTAAGCACAAGGAGTTGAGCGATTGGTGCCTGATAACACCTAATCCGTCATAGTATTTTCATGATTCCTAGGTTTAGATTTGATTATGATTCTTAGATTTTGCCGATATATTGAGCACAATTGAGGGTTTCTTCTATTATTTCCATGTTGTGCAGGAAACAAAGACATGTGAAAGAAACACGAGTAAATATGGAAAATATACCCAAAAAATGTGACCAAAGTGAGAAAGGAGCATGGCCAAGCAACATCATGTTGCATGACCGAGCGAATTGAAACGCTGAACACATAGATCGTTCGAGCATCACTCCAAGCCCGACCGTTCAACAAAGAAGAAAGCAGCACAACCGGGCTTCATTCAATGCATGATCGGGGAGCTGATGACTTCAAGTAGCACGGTCGAGCATCATCACACGCACGACCAGGCTGAAGATGAACATACAAGCACGACCAGGCATCACCACACGCACAATCGAGCTTAAGAAAAAGGGACATGCACGACCGGACATAAGCTGACACACGGTCGGGCTCAATGTCCAAAATAAACCTCGTAAGTATTGAACGGCCTGCGTTTTTTCCATGCTCGGTCGATCACCTCAAGGAAGAATGTTGCACGGTCGGGCATCATCACTTGCACGATCGGGCTTCCATGGCAACTAACCAAGTGAATGACAAGGGTGAAGTTTGAATGAGCGTGAACTTTAAAAAGAACGAGAAGATAGCGAGAAAGGAGAGAAGACCAGAACGGACCAGAACATAAAGAGGAGAGAGAGCACGGTTGAAAAAGGGATTTCGGGAAACCGAAGCATTCGACTGAGGCCACGCTTGGAGAATAGGAAAGATGAATACTTATTGTGTTTGTTTCTTTAAGAGTTCTCAGTAGTTCTTCTTGCCATGGGTTAGGGATGCTATTGTAATGGATAGTTTGGTTCTTAACGCTTGATTTCGGTTTTGTTCATATCGATTGGTTTGATGGGTTTTACGTAATGCATTCATACTTGATGATCACCTGTTTCAATAAGATTAGAGATTTGTCTAGGCATCAAGAGAGTCAGATTTGAGTCTCAGAATTAATTCTAGAATGAATTAGATTAATGAGAATCTAGCTGATCTATTAATCTATTTAGGAACGGGGAATATCAAGGTAGAGCTCCTATTGTTCTTCATGCATTTAGGTGATAGATTTACTGCATCGAGAGGTGAGTACATTTATCTCCTAGATAGTAGATTTAAACTCGAGAGAGTCACTTCCGTTAATAAACGTTGAGTTCCCATTGTTTCCGACAGTAGAGGTCGAGTTCACTATTGTTCTTCATGCATCTAGATATTTTGTACTGCATCGAGAGATGAGTAACATTGATTCCCTAGGTAGTGGATTTAGGCATCGAGAGAGTCATCTGTAATAGTTGAGGTCGAATTCCCCATTCTTTCTTCATGCATCTAGATGTTTCGCGCTGCATCGAGAGATGAATGATGTTGATTCCTTAGGTAGTGGATTTAGATTTGAGTTCTTCATCGATTGATATAATCCGATTTCATGTTTTTGTAGAAACATCCATTACATGTCTCAGCATTTCCGAAACCCGTGGTGCTCTATCTTGCTCATTCTAGTTTTTTCATTCTTTTATACCTTTACTTCATATTGATAACCACATATTGATCAATTTTCTTCTCGTGAATTCTTAGTTCTAAAGTTCACACTAAGTCCCCAGAGTTTGATCCTAGTACTACACGTACCGTATACTTGCGGTAGAGTGGTCTAGGAAATTAAAACTTCTGATTTCCAATCATCAAATTTTTGGCATTGTTGTCGGGGACTAGTTACGACATTAGAATTAGGATTTCGTTGAGTTGAGATCGAGTCCTTTCTCAGTCTTTTGTTTGTTTTTATTTTCTGCATTTTTTCTTTTATTTTGAGTCTTATATGTCTCTTCCGAGCTAAGCCATCATTTTTTGTTTTCCTACGCGCAAATTACTCGTTGTATGTCTAGGAGTTTGAAAGGCAAAGAAATTCTCTTCGATCCTGAAATTGAGAGGACTATTCGAGCGTTATTGAAACAGCGGAAAGCCAGACGTTGTGATTCCAAGATTCTTGAAGAGGAAACAACAATTGAACGAGAAACAGAATCCTCTAGTGAAGAAGAGATGGCTAAGGAGGAAGCACAGGAAACATATGGGGTGTACACAGTGCCTAAACACACACATCTTCTCTCCTACATTCGAAGTCCCAAGATAGACCGAATTAGATTTGAATTACAACCGGCCTTCATTTAGATGTTGAGTCAATTGCCATTCAGGGGATGATCTACATAGGATCCAAACTAACATCTTACTCAGTTCAAGATGTTGTGTTCGAATATGAAAGCATACCCCGAGATAGAAGATGAAGCGATAATGTTGCTTGCGTTCCTGTTCTCAGTTAGGGAGCATGCACTCGAGTGGCTTTACACGCTACCACCGGATTCTATTCACATGTGGAGCCTGTCGAAGAACGCTTCATGATGCGATTCTTCTCACCCCATAAGACACAACTATGGAAGAACAAGATTAATTCGTTTGTGCAAGAAAATAAAGAGAGTCTTCCTGAAGCTTGGTTGCGATTTAAAGGATATCAACGAGAATGTTCGCACCATGGGATGGATAAGAGATACCTCATCGCTACATTTATTGAGGGTCTTCATGAAAATGTATGTGATTGGTTGAATGTTGCTTGCGGACATTCTATACATGACCTCCTATTCACTGTCTTTGAGGCCAAGATTGAGAAGATGGTTGGGGGAAGAAACACATTCTCGAGAGAGTATAGTCGTTGGACACCAGCTAAGAGAACGACAAACGAGGTGCTTGCATTGAGTGCTGAAATTTTCGAGATGAAATTTCAAATGGTAAACATGCACCAAACGTCTCTCGATTCTCACGGATTCCAGGATGTTGCAGATGCAAATTATGTCACCAACAACCCTTATTCCAATACCTACAATCCGAGATGGAAGAATCATCCGAATCTGTCCTATAAGAACACCGACAACGTCTTGAATCCGTTGCAAGGAAACTACCAGCCTAAGTCGTTTCAGAGCCAACCGCAAAACCAGAATTTCCAGCCAAGAGCATAAGGGTATCAAGGATATCACCAAGAGGAGTACCAGCACCACTTCCGTAACAAGAAGGGAATACCGAGATTATATCTATGTTTACTCAGCCTTTACAAGGATAGAAAGATCAACACACTGAGCTAAAAAGTGTAAAACGAGATAAAGAAGACGTAAAGAAGCAAATTGGGGAAACTCGGACGCATTTGAAGATTCTAGACACCCAAGTTACACAGCTTGCAGCGAGCTCTTCCAATCAGTAAGGAATTCTACCGACGAAACCTGAGCTGAATCCCCGTGAGCATTGCAATGTCGTCATGTTAAGGACCGGGATAGAATTTGCAGATGTCGAACCACAGAATTTTGAGAAAGGAGAGTGCTCAAAGTCTTCAACGGTGAAGCCTAGCGACCCCGAAAATCATAAGGAAGCACAAGATGAGGAGGAAGAAGAATTGATTTATGTGGCACCGCCCTCAAGACCTCCTCCATTTCCATTTCCCCGTCGCCAAATGAGACAAGCTGAAGATTCGTAAGTTGCCAAGTTCGCAGCAAGATTGAAGAAGATGGAGATCTCTATGCCTTTCCACGAAGCAATCATGTAGATACTTTCCTATGCTAAGTTGCTCAAGGAAATCCTCACCAAGAAGCGTAGAGTGGAAGAGAAGACAGTGATGGTCACCGTTGTGACATATGTCATTATCCATCATGGGGTGCCACAGAAATTACCCGACCGAGGTACCTTCGTCATCCCTTGTAAGCTCGGAAACGTTATCATCTACAATACCCTCTATGACTTAGGAGCTAGTGTCAGCATCATGCTACTATCGATGTGCAAGATATTGGACATGGGAGAGACTAAATCTACGAAGATGGTATTACAGACGGCTGATCGTTCAGTGAAAACACCCGATAGGTATTGTGGAGGATATACCACTTAAGGTAGGTGATTACTACATCTCGTGGATTTGTTGGTTTTGGATATGAATGAAGATGAAAGAATACCTATTATTTTGGGAAGACCATTCCTCAATACCGCCAATGCCATCATCGACGTGAGAGCGGGAAAATTGACGATGAGGATAGGAGAAGAGACGGTGGAGTTCGGGTTGAATAAGGACCTCAAGAATGACACGTGCACATACCATGAACTGCAGCACGACCGGGCAGAAGTTGAGCCCGACCCGTGCACCTCTCTCGACCAAAACTAGAAACTCACGCCCAACCGCTCAGCATGACACGCCCGACCGAATACTCAATATGGACTACAGCACGACCGGGTAGGAGAAGGACACGAGCGGGTTGGCGGATCTCGCAAGGCGGATGACCATTCAAAGTGTTATATGCGAACGAACAACACGACACAGGAGACATTGCAAACGTCCACCTCGATGGTGATGAACAGAGCATCTAGGTCAAGATCGGGACCTTAAACAAACGCTCATGGGGAGACAACCCAACTTTCGCATTTTCTTTTTATTTATTTTTATTTTCAGAACTTATTCCTATCGTATTCATGTACTCGGTTAACTGTCACGTTGTATTTTCTCCTTCGGATCGTGTGATCCTTTATGACAGGTTTTCCGAAGGACACTGCAATTTCGTGGTAATCCGACCTCCAATGTGCCGGAAGTACTCTTCAAGTGGAAGGAATTGCTGGAATTTGAAAATTCATGGAGAAAAAGATTATGCTCGGTGCCGGGGGAATGTTACAAACCAAACCAAGAAACCAAGCCAAAAAACCTTCTGTCATATTCACTTACAGCCGTGCGAAAACAACAGTTTTTAAGAAAACGAGATAAAGTGCAGAATCAAGGAGACAAATCAGTTTGTTTTCTGAATAACTTGTACCAAAGCCATTTGTGTTTTTCTTCTCCTTTGGAAGAAGCAAATAATCACTTTGGGGTAACTGAAAATGATAGAATTATTTGATATACCAAAGTTTGTGATAAATAAAGGAATGTTACAGAAGCTACAAAGCCTCGAGAGTTGGGATCACACTGTACAAACTTGAGCCTCATACACTCATCAGGCTCAAGTGTAGTGTCCAACAGAAAATGATAGAATTATATGGCTATCGATTAACTAACCACCCGGGTTTTATCAGCACTTCTTCCTTGAAGTCCCGACCTGTGACCGACCTCCATTCACCCAGCCGTCTGTAACACTGCACACATCGAACCGACCTTCAGCTAAACCAAGCATAGGACGTATACAATTAAAATGTAAGTGTCATAAAGGCAGCAACAACCTTGTAACAGACAATAGTATCGTCAGGGTACATAGCAAACAGCTTTGTCCCCAGCCGTGCATGACACGAATCGCAAAGGCTCTCGTCATTTATCTGTACATGCCGTGATCTCTCTTCTAATCTTGCCAACATTGAGTCAACATCCAGTGCATACGAAATATTCCGAACGATCTGAAAGAGGAACTGAGTTACACCGACTCAACCATGCATGCCCATATAGCAAAACATAAAAGCAATATGTCAGAAGGTGGAAGGTTATGCCAATATCAGTTATCACTTCTGTCTGCCACGCAACTGTGGACATCAATGCAACAATCTCCAGCAGAAACGGGGTTTACTAAAGCTATGCCAAATCAAATCATTTGTAAGCAAAGCAAAACACATCGGAATTTTACTTGGCCCTGACGATGATGATGAAGCCGAGCCCTCAGCATTCTCAAGATTGTATCGGATGCAAGTTTCAGAGGCATGTCAGGAGATAATTTCTGCAAAATAATTTCTCAACTTTATCATCAGGCTATTGATTGAAGAACATCAGTGATGCGGAAACAGCAAGACAACAAGCAACTTCCGTATTCGTCACATGTGACAAACTATGTGAGAGATCTGTACTTCTAAAACTTGCAAAGGATCAAGTGATTCCCCATGATTATGGAGAAGGCGAACAGCGGCCTTGAACATTGGATCTTTCCCATCTAGAGGATCCAAATACATATCAAGCAACCTAACACGACATGGAGTTAGAAGGCATTCTTCGAGAAAGAAAACTCATCATGGAAGCTACAAAAGCAAGTGGATAAACTTAAGGCAAGGAACAAACTGCATAAAAGCATCTGGTCTGCCAATCTCCACACAGTATTGCTCCGCAGCCTCACAATCCTCGAGCTTCCTGAAAGCTCATCATAAAACGTTTTGCCAGTGACCATAAATAATTCACTCGAAGCTCATCATAAGAAAGTAAATCGCCTCAATTCACAAGGTCATATTATCTTTGGTTTCCAGAATGTTGATAGAGATACTTCCTATTAGATTGTTTCATAACCATTAGTCTTGCTCAAGAGAATTTGATACTTACAGAGCCAAAATTTGGAGGACTAATGTTTCTTGCCCTAGCTTTCGGTATAGGATAGCCTATCAAATGATGATTGCACATAAATCAGAAGAGAGAGCAACACAAGACTGACAGTCGTATGAGGCAAAAAGCTCTAGAATAATTCACTCTTTCTAGAAACACGCAAATGACGCTACAAGCATCTAGGATATCATCCTCGTTTTTGTAAATGGAAAATGTATTTAGCAGCAGTAAAAAACATATTCTAGAGCAACAAATTTGATGCACAAACCTTCTCCAACCACAGTTCTGAGCCTTCAATCAAATCCAAGATCTCTTCAGGATCATATAAATCCGAAGATTGCAAAAAGGCCTGCAATCTCTCTCGTACACTACCGACATTACAATTTTGCACCTCTACATCTCCAGCATCACCTTCTTGAACACCTTTCTGATATTCAATGCATTCAAGAGCTGATTTGGCAATCGAGCTTGCATATAATGTATGCAGCTGTGGGTCATTACAGTCTCGATCTTCAATCAGCCACTGTAGATATCTAGAAATACAAAATGGGTAAGAAGAATATCTGTCAATATTCATAACTCTATCAAAACAAAATCCGGTAGACCTTCCTTCACCAAATAAACTCTAATAAAACCCAACGGTTTAAAATTATTAATGCAGTATTAAACCATACCTCTGAAGGATTTCTACTTTTGTCACATCAATTGCTTGAATCGCTAGCTCTGCATTAGGAAAAAGAAAAGATTTTACACCAACGAAAGGTTTGGTGTATATATCACAACATAGACTAACTTTTAATGCCGAGCCACTAAATAACCCAATAAAACTATAAAAAGGACCGTGCAGATAGGGTGAAGCTTATGATAGCAATAATGGAACGTGCAACTATTCTTATTCTGAATTCAAAATCTAATGACATAGCAAATTTCACATGAAAATAAATTTATACTCGTATTTACGACAACCTGTGCCATAACCAACCTAGAACTATTTTTTATTCCAACATACAGCTTCAAGAATCGAGACATGCATCACTAAAGTTATATTAGACACCAAATTAACCCTATACCCATTAGGAGAAACAAAATAGACAACTCTAGAAAACAAAAGTCCAGGGTTAAACATAAATTCTTGAAAAGGATGAAGTACCACGAAATGTAAGAGCAATGCACAAGAGGAAGAAACAAAAACGAGAGTCACAATCAAACAAGGGTGTCCCATGAACCCAAATGCCCACCTGGTGAAAGATCTTCTGTCCTTTTATCAGATGTCAAAACTTGAATAGCAAAAGATGAATTTATATCCGCGATCTAAAAGTAATAATAAAAAATTACTGGTTAAATTCACAAGATATAGAAACATCTAGACCTACAAATTTACAAGAATCCAGAGAACATATAATGCATACCCAACTAAGATGCTGTGATACCAGATCCTGATCGCATGATTCCTCGAGAATCTTGGAAGCTTCAGCAGCAGCAGCTTCTCTACCAGAGAAACTAATTGGCTCCCCGAAAAGTATATAGCTCACCGTGTGAGGGTCTTTCCATAGACCAGATGAATAATTTCTCGCAAATAGACGCCAAATAAAAAGAGCTTTTGCACTCATCCCCTTACTTGCATATAAGAATGCGAGAGTCCGTAGATGCCCAGATTCATTTAGAAGAGTCTCTAACTCCTCCTGCACCGCCCATGCAAGTTGTATAGTCATCTCTCAATCAACCTTCTGACAACGACCCCTCCTTTTATTCAATGCACTGGAATTCTAAGATTCCACAATATGTAATATCCTTATGGTGTATTAGTGTGAGCCCAAAATAAACTAAGTTTGATATCAAACTTCCCAGATAAAGTTTACATTTAACAAGAGTTTTTAGTAGTGTAGACATTCCTTATAGAGAAGGCTGTTATACTTAAATGCTTTCTACAACAATAGTTTACAAATTTGACTACAAGCTACACACCTCTGCTGGACGAGGTACAAGGCCTAACACATCAAATACGAAAAAAAACAAAAATGCATATTTGTCTTTTCGCATTGGAAACTTGCTTGCAACAACATTAGACCCAAGTAATAGCAATCTCACACAAAAACTTCCCTGAAGCAAATAGATAGCTGGAGCTTCTAATAGAGGGCAAATATGTGCATCTAATAAAGGGCTGCTAAAAATACATACCACAACACAGTAATTGTCTGCAGATGCAAGCTTCTCCATATCTTGAATACGGTTTAGGGCTCTGTAGAGAAGCATCAGAAGAGTGTCGATTCCCTCCATTACTGGAAAAGTTAATTCCTTCTCACGAGATATCTCAAGGTACCTTAGCAACAAGATGTCACTTGTTACATGCCAATTCAACCACAAAGCATATGGATACAACTCTATAAAACTCTAAAACAAAACAAAGGGAACGAGAAAAGAATTCTTATTACCTGGTAACATTTTTTATTGCTGATTCCAATAAATCAGCTCTACTAGGAGGATTTGACAAAAACTCTTGACCGCCTGGAGTTTCCACACCTACTTTTCTTAGGAAGATAGCTCTTTGGATAGCCATCAACCCATTATCAACGACATCTTGAAGAGGCACAGGAGGGGGATGCAATCCCCAGTATCTGTTTCTTGGAACCTGAAAGAAAGAATTACCTTAGAATAACAGAAAAATAGACTCTCTTGGGCCAACGTGAGGGGAAACACATGGTTTGGTTTCTTGCAACTATGCCATTAACTTCGAGTTAGACAAAATACTGAAGGTCATTAATTAAGAAGGTCTAAAATTCCAATGTATGGAGAAGTTTAAAATAAGGCTAAAACTAAAAGCCGGTAAAAGAAAACAATGTACCAGCTGAGACCAACGATTGGGATCTCGCATGATAAATGGGAAAACCTCGGAAGGCTGCATTCCTTCTGACTGTAAAAAGTGATTCACAGCTTCCTCAAAGTGCAAATCGAAAAGCAGTAGAAACCCTATTTGTGCATGAACAAAAGAGAGCAATTCCTTAGACATTTCGCCCTCCGAGTCAAGATCATCCACGAGAGCGATAGCTTCTCCGTAGTTTTTTTTCCTCAGCAGTTCTTTAATTTGTTCTTCATAAGATACCTTGTGATAGAAAATAAGCTGAAACATCAAAAAGGAAAGAAGTCATGAAAATTCTGTTCAAGAGGCAATCCCATATGCTTTTACAGCAAAATATACCTCGAGAACTCAAGAAAGCCACCAACGTGCATAGGCAGGTACCTTTGAGAAGGAAGCCAGGGCAACTATGCTGCCATTTCCAGAGTCTTCTGCAGCCAAAACAGACTGCAGGCATCCTTCAGGACCAAAAGTGATTGATTGAACACAAGCACCCGTCTTTTTATGATGTATCTCTATTTTGCCATCCCCAACAGTTACAACATAGAAACAAAATTCTCCAACTGAATCAGGTCTCCTCCGGAAGACAAGGCTACCGCCAACAGGCTGACCATTTGCGTCCACAATGACACCAACATTGTCGACCAACAACAGCACCTTCCACTCTCTACACAACAATTTGAGCAGCGGGGAACAAGACACATCAGGCAATGCAAATATCATTCCGCTTTGGCCAGTTACGCACGAGGCCAGGTTATACCCGTGAATGGTGCCCGCAATAATGAAATCGTCAAGCCAAACCAAAGTTTTAACCCCACTGAAGCCTGGAAGCTCTTTCAAGATAACAAAGGTACCGCTTACGCCGTCATTTTCGTCGCATTGAAGTTCGACCAGTAGCATTCTCTCACCAATAGCAACGGCGAAAACATAATTACCTTGGGGGGCTCGCTTATTTCGGAGATCCTTGCTTTTGATGCCATCCACCCGATTTCCGGCACCAAGCATCTGGAAAAACTTCTTGCTGGAGCTGGAATTCTGATCCATCGGGGAGTCTGAGGGAAACAAATCCGTGCTCACGGAATCGCGTCCCCTAAATCTCCTAGCAACCATATCGATGCCCTTCAAAGTACCACCCAGACGCTTAGCGGGCTTCGCCAAAAGCGAATCGACCAAAAATAAGTAACCATCGCAGAGAACTAGAACGCTTCCGCATTCCTGGCCTAGAACACAGACAGACTCCACCGGAGAAATGCCCAACGATACGCTTCCGAGACGGGAAACCGTATTGGAGGAAGCGTCGAGAGAGAGAAGAAAAAGGGAACCGGAGAAGGTCCCGACGTAAACTAGGGTTTGGGAGTCGGAGAGAGGGGAGAGAGCGAGGGATCGGATGTTGTCGTTGCCGGCGAGATCAAAACGGGCGGCAAGCTCCAGAACACGCCGAGAATTGGCCATGGCGATGACCGGAGAAGAAGAAGAAGAAAGAAAAGACGATGAGTGAGAGAGCAGCAGTTGCATATTTTGACTTGCAAAATCTCTGAAATTAATAAAACCGTAATTAGGATTATAAATTTTGGTAATTATTATTATTGGAATAATTAATAGAAAAAAGAAAAGGAGTGATCCAATGACACGTGGCACAGTGGGTCGCCAGAAGCACATCCGAGAGGAAGGAGGAGAAGAAGAAGAAGAAGCGGCAATGGGCATCTGATGGATTGATGGCACTGCTTCAGTCTTCTTCATCTTCTTCCTCATGTCATGTCTCAGCTTAACATGCGCACCCTCTCTCCTCACTCATCTTCTTCCTCATGTCATGTCTCAGCTTAACATGCGCACCCTCTCTCTCACTCTCAGATCCTCCTCCTCCTCCTCCTCTTTCCGCTTCCATCCTCCCTCCGCTCTCAAACCCTACCGCCGTTTTCACTTCCTCAAGCCGCCTTCCTCTCTCAAGCAGACCAAGAAGCAGCCCTCTCTCCGCCGCTCTCCCACCTCCACCGCCCCCCCGCCTCAGAGTGCCCGCTGGTTCTCCAGCCCGCCTCAGAGTGTCCGCTGGTTCTTCAGCCCCAAACCCAACGGCGACGGCGACGGGGATGACGACGATGAGGCCGACTCTGATGGAGACACCGCCGTCAAGGGCACCATCTTGGCGGGCGTTTTGTTGATCGGAGTTGTGGGTGGTTTCGCGGGCGTTGGATATGTGTACAAGGACCAGATCAATTCCTTCCTCACACACTTCTCCAGCTTCATCGAAGGTAGGTTTGAGAGCTTGGGATTGGTGTTGAGTAGATAACATAGACGCTGAGAATGGATTGTGATAAACAGGGAATGGGCCTGCTGGGTATGCCTTGTTTGTGGGTGTGTACGCTGGACTGGAGGCAAGCCATTCATTCATACTCTTGAATTTGCTATGTTGTAGACATGACTTGGTTGGAGTTGCATTCATCTGTGTATTTTTGGTTGCGATCAGATATTAGCCATTCCGGCCATCCCATTGACGATGTCAGCTGGTCTTCTTTTTGGCTCTCTCGTCGGCACCATTATAGTTTCCATTAGCGGAACGGTGAGTTGGTTGGTCTATTGAACTTTTGTTTAATTAGGTTGCTGATAATATCTATCACTGTTACTTAGGTTGCTGCCAGTATTGCGTTTCTAATTGCGAGATATTTTGCCCGAGAGCGAATCCTGAAGCTGGTGGAAGGCAACAAGAAATTCCTAGCCATAGACAAAGCCATAGGTGAAAATGGGTTTAGGGTTGTAACGCTCTTGAGGTTGAGCCCTCTGCTTCCGTTTTCGCTGGGGAATTATCTATACGGATTGACATCTGTGAAGTTTGGGCCGTATGTTGTAGGAAGGTGAGTTGAATGAAATCAATGGCCTTGAAGAAGGTTGTATTTGTAAAATGATGAGAGTGATGAAGTGGTAAGACTTGTGTTGCAGCTGGTTGGGGATGCTGCCAGGGACATGGGCATATGTGAGTGCTGGTGCTTTTGGACGAGCAATACTCGTGAGTTGTATATAATGCTCTTCTCTTCTCCTCTATTATATGTGTGTGTGTGTGTGTGTGTGTTGATGAATAGTGGACCTATTATGTTACAGCAAGAGGAATCAGAAGTGGGGTTGGCGGGGGGGAATGGACAACAGCTATTGACATTGGGGTTGGGTTTGATGGCAACTGCAATTGCTGCAACTTATGTTACACGCCTCGCAAAGGTAATTGCTTTTATTTATTTATTTGGTTGAGGCTGTGAAAGAAAGTAACATTGTGCGTCAATATGTTGTCTTGTGGTGTTGAAGGATGCTGTGAAGGACATCGACGAGTAAGTAAGATAGAGCAAGAGAGAGAGAGAGAGAGAGTGAGAGGATGCCATTGTTTGTTACCAATGTTGTATGTAAAAATGGAACCACCATCGAATTGTTGTTAGTTTAGAGTTATTTGCTTTAAAATTCAACAAAGCCTCTCATTACAGTATCTCGCATTTGGTAATAAAAATCCAGTTTGGTCGGAATGTACTGCAACCATCCTATCATTCTATTTATACCACCATTACCTTCTTGGGGTTCAGCAAGTAGGAGTAGCCCTTTTGGTTGATGCTTCACCACATGCATGATGAAAGTGTTTGTGTTGAGAACCATAGCAAGAGATTGTTGAGGCTGATGAAGCAATTGTCCCCCAAAGTGATGACTCTAATTGAGCAATAAGTCAATACAAACATTGTCCCCTTTGACACAATAAATCATTACTTGATTGTCTTCCAATCTGTTGATGTCAAACTCCCGAGAGACCACAAGGAATACATCAACGTTGAACAACATTGTTTATCATGCGAGGGGATTGAAAATGAAGAAAGGCGTGAGACTCTAGGAAAGTGGAGGTCTATGTTTCATATGCCAAATGGTGGGTTTTAAACCATACCCATTGAGCTTACTAAAAAGCTACTCATACAAGTATACCCTCCAAGAAAGAGACAGAGTTTGTATCTATATCTCAAGAATTTGAAATGTTAGATTGTAAGAAAGTCACATACAAACATAAATTTACTTCAGTACTACTTGAAGAATTTGAAGTGTTAGGTTGTAAGCAATTGATAATTACAATAGAAGTTAATTCAAACTTTTCACAATCTAATGATGAATTAAGTAATCTCTCTTACTATAGAAATTTAATTGGAAAATCAATATATTTAATTAATACAAGTTATTTCTTTCGTCGTTAACAAATTAAGTCAATGCATGTTTGCATCTACTTCTTTGCATTTATCCGATGCACATAGAATTCTACGTTTTTTAAAAAATAATATCGGGCAAGGTCTATTTTATCCTATTGAAAATGATTTAGAGCTTAAAACTTTTTTTTGATGCTGATTGTGCTTTGTGCATTGATTTCCGTAGATTAGTAACAAGATGTTATATTTTCTTATGACAATATCTAATATAATGGAAATCAAAGAAACAAATTACAATGTCAAGGAGTAGTGGTCGAATATCGAGCCATAGCTAATGCAACTTGTGAGTTAGTTTGGTTAATTCTTTCCAAACATCCTAAATGGATTAAAACCATCGGTACAAAGGCCTAAATAGACATTTCGGCTCTCAGCTACAAAATCAGGATATACATTGTTAAAGTGTTTTCACGCTTCACCATCTGAGGGATAATACATCTCTCCTTCAAGACTTGAATGTTCAGCATGCCATCTCGCTTGCGGTCTCCTCAGATTGATACAATCTTTTTAATCTGTTTGTAATTGGTAAATACCATATACGACGATATGGAACCGATTTTCTATTCTTTATCAAGTAAAACCGATCTTTTCCACAAAATCGACAATCACTCATATTTGTTGTCTCTCTCCAAAAAATCATGCAGTTGTCTTGACAAATATCAATCTTTTGATATAGCAATAAACTCAATATTCCCATTCATCTTCTTTGTCTCATAATAAAAGTCTATTGCATTGTTATTCTTCAGGAAAATAATATCTTATTAATTGCATTATAGAATCCATGCAATTCTTAGACAGGTTATTTCTAATCTTCAAATTCCTCAAATGTGCACACATAGACAACTATGAAAGACCACTTCTGCAACCATCATAAAGTGGATGTCTAGCACTTTCTAACATTTCAGGAAAAAAAATTGCTTCTTCATTCGGAACTTCTTCAATATTTTCACTTTCGTTTCTTTCACCAAATATATTTTGCACCATTTTCATATAAGGGTTCATTTCTATATCTTGAGAAATCTCAAACACTTCATGATGTACAATGCTCCTACTAAAATTTTCCACAACATTAGTAGGTCGTGGTGCAAAATTCTCTCCATGACATAACCACATGAAATAATTCAGAGTAAAACCTCTTAAATAAAGATGCTTCCAAGTGGTTCTCTCATTAACAAATTTTTCATTTTTGCATTTGACGCATAGACAAACCAACTTACCGGTTTCTTTATAAGCTTGTTGATTTGTCTCCATCGTCATAAACTATGTGACGCCTTCTATAAACTCCTTCTATACACCTTGAGTTTCTGGATCCATTCCTCTGTACATAAATTATCTAGAACGAAAATATTCGATCTCGACGAATATGCCATTATAATCATAAACAATAAGAAGATATGTGGTGAAAGAGATGAGAATTGTATATGAAAAACGAATCAAAGATTGAGGGGTTAAATAGATAATTTCTGGACGAATTACGGACTAAGACAAATAGTTACCGATGAGTCGTCTTGAATCCGTCCCTAAATGGATTTGTGGCCATCCCGGTTTAGGGAAAACGGTCGACGGGCGTCCGCATATTGCGAGTGGCACTGTAGCCATCTGCAAATTTGCGGACGGACGCTGCAACCGTCTACAAATTGTGGATGCCTATCCTTAATTTGGGATGCCTTCCTGATCCGTTTCCAATCCGTTCGTAAATACGGATGAATTAGGGACGATTTCTCTGTACGCAAATTTCCGAATGGATTAGGGACGGATTTCTTTTTCCGTCCCTATTCCATCTATAATCCATCCCCAAATTTATGGACGGACTGCGCTATCCGCAAATTTCGTTTGTAATCATGAAATTCTAGTAGTGTGTGAATTCCATATTTCTATTTTTGTATATGTTCTTTATTTTTGTGATAATACAATGTTTTTCAATTTGCAAGCAATTTCGTCTTCCATGAAAGGACAAACACATATTGAGATTGTCACGTTATTTGTGAAAGTTACAATCGAGTTTTCTTAAAATATTTCATGTAAAAACAAACAATCAAATCACATACATTCTCACAAAACTGTTATTTTTTACACAATATCAAAATTTACTCTCCAAAATGGGAGTATCTTAATTATACTCATTATCTTGAATCGGAGTATGAAATATCATTTTAATAAACTATTTGTTAATCAATTAAGTAATTCTTGGTTAGTTTTCTAATTCTTGATTCAAATCTTGTATAATACTATAAATTCACAAAAACCATATATATTTTCCAATTCAATTTAACAAACATAACCATTTTTTTATATTTAATCTATCAGCTAATAATATTCTAATACATACAAAATAATATTATATAACATTTTTCATATTCAGATTTAATGTTTGGTATGTGTACAAGACAATCGGACTAAACATAAAAATGTTAAAAATCTAATATTATATAAAATGAATTTGAATACAATTTAATGTATAATTAATTTATAAACTAAAATAAAGAAAGATGTAAAAATTACATATAAAAATGTTAAATCAATATAAAAGAATGAAAAAAAAGTAGTGATGTGAATTGACTTGGATAGTTTAATGATGAAGTTGAGATCCAATAAATAGATAGGAATACAGCTGCAACACACGCTCTTCTCTTAGAGCTCTTATATCTCAACACAAATGGCCTAATAAGAACACAAGCATGAAATAAATATGAGATTGCTGAATCAATCTCTTATTATTATTATTACTTCTTCTTTATATATATTAAAAAAAGAGTCGGTGAAATTAAATTGGTAGCATACAGCTGTTTACCTAAGTTGATTTTTATGGTTATTCCACTGTTTTTACCATATCCCTTTTAGCTGTAAACATAAATTGTAAAAGAGTTTTGAATTAAACCATTTGACTTTTTGTTTGTTTTAAAAGTATTGGAAGAACAGCAGGTGATTTATGTCTGAAAAGGGACAAAACTCTAGATTGTGTCAGAGGAATCTTTAATCTTGACTTCCATCTGCAAAAGATCCTCCTTTTACTTTGTCTTTTTTTTTTCTTTTTTTACCCATTATTTCTTTACTTCATGCAAGTCAGATCCTCTAGTTTTTATATTATCTTTTCCATTCTAAAAAAAAGAAAAAAAGAAAAAGCAATAATAAGATATAGATATAGAAGAAGAAGAAGATAGAGCAGAAGGAGGAAAAACCGCGTGGGCTACAGCAACCACTGTTTCATCCACTTCTTCATCTCCTTCTTCTTCCATGACTCTCCTTCTTCCTTCCGCATTATAATGATCATATTATTATTATTATTATAATTATTATTATTATTAACACAAACGAATAATATATCCACAATTTTCCATTGGTTTTAAACAAAAAAGATTATATAAGTTTAAGTTACTTGTTAAACCCACAAACGCCCTGCGAAATTGCCACGAAGCTACAATTGCACTCACTACTACAGACCTATAAATAACCGCAGTATCAAACAACATGGATGAGCAAACCCTAGAGGAATACATATATATATATATATATATGATGATGCCTGCACCCAGCAGTAGTGGTAAGAGGAGCCATACTCATCAAGCTGGTATCCCCTCTGCCTACAGAGGAGTCCGAAAGAGAAAATGGGGCAAATGGGTGTCGGAAATACGCCAACCGGGAACCAAGAACCGCATATGGCTCGGTAGTTTCGACACTCCTCAAATGGCTGCTGCTGCCTACGATGCCGCTGCCTTTCATTTTAGGGGACGGGAGGCGCGTCTCAACTTCCCGGAGCTCGTCAACAGTCTGCCCACGCCGACCACCTCTACGCCAGACAGTGTCCGCAAGGCGGCTCACGAGGCTGCTCTCAGTCTCAGGGCCGCCGGGGAGAGGGAGAGGGAGGAGCCCGTAGCAGCCCCGGTGACCGTGAGACTGTCGCCCACAGAAATTGAGGCCATAAACGAATCAACTTTGGGGTCGCCCACCATGTGGATGGAGGCAACAGAGGGAGTGATGCTGGAGGAGGAGCAGAGTGTGTGGGAAGACTACCAAACTGACTCTCTGTGGGACCCATGATAGGATCTTATTGCGAATCAGGACACTTGTCTTCTGTGTAAGATAACATCTGAGATCCAGTGGGCCCCACAAAAACAAGAGATATGATTGGTTGGTTGTAATAGATATTGTTGTTTTTGCTTCGTTGACATGCAAGCAGCTGATATTTTATAAGCTGTGTTAGAGATTGTGATGTGTGAGTGTTAAGTCATTTTACCCCATGCTTATGTAATTTCATACGACTTTTCTTGTATTACATTTTCTATATATATACACACTTTTGTGGAGTGATCAATAGGGTTAATATGCAAATTAATATTAAACAGAAACGATTTATTTTAGATGATTTAGAGCAAAATTAAGGTTATTTTTTCATGATCTTTCCATATTAATGTTTGTGCAAAAAAGAAAATAAGTCTTGTTGATCATAGGCACCTCAACAATCTTACTCTTTCTTATCTCGTATCTCACACATAGTTTCGGTGAATGTTACCTTGTATCTATTTTGTATCATCTGTGGTACACTTAACAGATTTTTACTTAATCCTGGAATTAAAAACATATCTCTAATGGTTCTTTTCTCCTTTTTAGTCATCACCTCAATCGTCCCTTTTTCAGTCGTGACCAACGTAGCCCCGTTACCTACTCTAATAGGTATTTTAAAATTTCTATCTACAGCGGTAAAGAACCCTTCCTCTCGGATCATATGATTCGTTGTATCGATGTCTATTAGCCAAACGTCATCCTCCACCATTTGAGTCATAATATGGGCTGATGTAAACAACGTGTCGTCTTCATCTTGCTCACTAATCAGTTGTGCTTGATTTTGTGGAAATTTTTTAAACCTGCATTCTTTTGAAAAATGTCTAGGTTTACCGCAGTTGAAGCACTCTTTCTTCGCTTTAAAACCCTTAGATCCTTCAGGTTTTTCACCCTTATTTCTGAAATAGCATTGTGCTTCTATGTGGTTGTCCTTTTTACAAATACTGCATCATTTCTTGTTTTTCGATTTGTAATCTATGTTGTCAATTGTTTCCTTTAACAAATTTGATCTCTGTCCAGTTTTTGCGTCTTTATATTTCGTGTAGAATGCTCCCTCTAGATCTGTACCGTCTCGGTCTTCCAGCCTATGCTCTTGTGGTTCTAGTGCGATCACAAACTCACCCACTGTTAAAGTTTCTAGATCTTTAGTCTGCTCCAAAACACCCACATATGGGTCAAATCTCTCTTGTATAGAGCATAATATTTTAGAAACCATTTCATCTTCTTCCATTCTAGCTCTATAGGCCCTAATCTCATTCCCAAGTTCTGTAATCTTGCTTGCATAGCCCTTAATCTTATATTTTTCAAACTGTCTCATGTTGTAAAATGAGGCTCTTAACCTTTGCAGCTTGATCCGAGCTGCCTTAGGATCCCTTGGAACCTTGTTTTTAACAAATTCCATGCGACTTTTGATGTCTCACAAGTGGATAAATGTGCACTGAAAATTCTTCAGTGACTGCATGGTAGATCAGCTCCAACGCTCGTCGATTCCTTGCTTATAGCTCTTCCCATTCTGCCATAGTCCTTTTTTTCTGTTCCTCGATGGTCATATCATCCACTTTAGGCATTTCAGGTAACCCTTTCATGACTATCTTCCATAACCCCTTAAACCTTAGGGTTGGCTTGATTTTAATCACCCATAACGTGTAGTTTTTACCCTCAAACACATGAATATATATATGTAATATTATGTGACTTGTCCATATTGACTTAATATCACATATTTCAGTTCTGTTACCTCCTGCAGTTTTATGTTTCTCTTGGTTTTGTGCTTCTGGTGCTACTGGTTTCTCCTTTGTGTCGCTTTGTGTTGTTGCCCACTCAACATTGTGTTGTTTGTGCTACTAGTTTTTAGATCATCCCTAAACCATTTAGCTCTGATACCATTTGATGTTATTTTAATGACCTAAAGCATAACTAAGGTTGTTCTTTCATGGTCCTCCCATTTTAGTGTTTGTGCAAAAAAAAAAATTAAAAGAAAGTCTCTCTGATTTGTGATTCAATGGTTGGAATGCTTGTTGGAAAAATTGCAGAAAAGATTGTATAAGATTAGTGAATAATAGAAAATTCTCTCTTGATATTAGGGTTGCTTCTTACACATATATATAGCAATTTGTAACCTGATTTATAAGGTTACTTACAGAATTTTATAATATGTAAAACTTTCTATAATACTCATGATTTCGGTTGATTGTTTAACCAATATTATTCTCCATTTGCATGTGTATTTTCTGGTGACCGTTGCTGGGATTTCTGGTTTTTTGCTGAGTATGTGAGGTGAATATGGGCTTCTGTTGGGCTTTTCACTGCTACTAGGCTTCCGCATAATCACCTCTCAGCCCAGCTCTCTTCTTCAGCCCATATCTTCAAGGCCCGATCCACTCCATTTTCTCTCTTCGGCCCGACCCGCCCTCTCTTCAGATAGGTTGAGGTAAGTCTCGAGCTCCTCTTCACTTTCCACATCTAACCCTAAGTCTTCTTCTGTTGCAGTTCCTGAACCTTCACTACTCTTCTCTTTTTCTTCACACAACCGAAACCCTAACGCCCTTCTTGCCTCGTTTTGTCCAGTTTCTTCGTCGATGGCACGTCGGAGGAGACCAACATCTTCAATAATAAAATTTATAGTAATAGCAAAACGTTGATATCACGTTTTAGTCTCACTCACTGATTATTTTATCTCCTTGGAGACATGACGTTAGAAAATCATTTCTCTTTCTTACCCATCATGCCCTTACCAATGATAGAATGACTAGATGAAGCACCAAATCATGTAGCAGAGAAAGTGAATTGAAATGGCTAAATAACACTTTGAAAGTAGAGAAGCAAACAACTAAGGCTTAGGGAGCTCATCAATCACCTCTTTAATGGAAAAGTGATATCGTAAACATATACAAAACTAAAATATTGAGAAAGTAGAAGACCAAATCAACAATTCAAACCAACATGTAAATGTGACATGTGAAATAATGTACCAACCGTTCATAAATCAACCGTTTGTAAATCACACAACGAAAACTGGATATTGATTCGTAAATTATCGAAACACTAGGCAATTTGTCAGGAAATTTCTATAAACGATATTTTCTTCTAAAAAACTTGTTGATTATGTCGCTTCGAAAATCCATTTTAATTTCGTTCGTCGTTGTTGTTGATCGTTGCTATCACCACCATTTTCGCTGCTCTAGTCTTTGTCGCTCGTCAGCGATGCTCAAGACCCATGGGGTCGTCTATGTGTAAAATTGCGAATTGCTTAGGACTAATGGGTTGGCTCACGAGTCACATTGAAAGATGTGCGACGATCGTAACTTGGGCTCCATAATGAGATTCTCATGGCTCGTGGGTTGATCCTTCGGTCACGGTTAAACTTGTTTTGTATTTAATAATTATTGGAACTCTTCACCGATGACATCATCAAATTCTAATTAAAATTTAAAATTTTTAGTGTTTCGTAGATTCTAAAGATATGGTGGTTCAGGGTCATTTTCGAACCATGAAACTGAAGATAGTGCTAACGACATGTCTTCTCCACGAAAACAAAGGGTTTTTGGACCATGTTATGTTATGATGTCGTATCAAGAATATTATTTCATTTCTTAACATATATTTCGTATCGTGGTATGATATTTAAAATTATTTTATTTATAAACATGTATCGTGTTGTGTTATCATATCATGATATATGTCTAAATATATAAACGATCTATCGTTAAATTATCCAAATTGTATAAAACTTTTTTTTTACGAGGCCATGTAAAAATTTTAATATTCCAATTTTTTTCTGAATTCAAATTTCAAACAATACATCAACACATCTCCTTTTGCTTGTATAAAAACAAAAATTAAATATTTGCTTGATTCGAATTATCACATCTTCATTTGTTTTATGATTAGTAGAATATGATCGATGTATTGATATATAGACATCTTTAACATTGATATAAAACTTTTGAGTCCATAATGAGTTCATAATATCTCAGGTCTTTCAATATAAAACTAGAATGCCTTCATCTTCTTTCATATTAAAAGACCGAAGAACATATAAGTGGATATTACAACAAAATAAATAAATGGAAAATATTTGGGGCTTCATAAAAAAATATTAAAATAAAAAAATGAACCTAATCAATTCGAAAATAAAAATTTATTAAAACAAAATATTTAAAGACATGTAAAACTTATAAAATAAAAAGGAAGGAAACATAGAATATAGCATGCATTTGTTGTCAAAGAGAGACCCATATAAAAAAAGAGTGGCCACCGTCGGTCTTATCCACTCTGTCTGTCTGTCTGTGACTCCCACAACTCCATGCCTCTCCTCCATCTTCCATCTTCCATCATCTTCATCTTCCTCTCTCTTTCATGGCCACCGCCTCTCCTCCTCTCCCTCCTACTTACTCCTTCACTCCTCCTCTTCCCCCCTCTCTCCGCCCCGTCCCCTCACACGTCTCACCGCCCTCTCTCTCCCGCCCCCGCTCTCTCTCCCTGCGGGCCAGACGGGATCTAAGGTGCTCTGCGGCCGAGGTTTCCTCTTCGGTGCAAAAGTCGAAGGAGAATTGGGTTCCGGTGGTTCCGGTGTCGGCGCTGCCGAAGGGTGAGAGACGCGTCATCATTCAGGACGGAGAGACGATTCTGCTGCTCTGGTACAAGAACGAGGTGTTCGCCATCGAGAACAGATCTCCAGCGGAGGGCGCCTATAGCGAGGGACTGCTCAACGCAAGACTCACTCAGGTATGATAGAGTTGGTGAGATTTGTAGATAAAAGGAAAAGAGGAGTTTGATATATTGGTAAATGCAACATAACTGAGTGGTAATGCAACAGGATGGATGCATCGTGTGCCCATCCACTGAGAGCACGTTCGATCTTCGGACGGGAGCCATAAGAGAATGGTACCCGAAGAACCCAGTTCTCAGAGTCCTCACTCCTGCCCTCCGCACCCTCTTCGTCTACCCTGTGAAAACCGATGAAGACAACATCTACATCAGCATGAGTTCATCAGATGCGTCCGCCGAGATCGTCTTCAGCGGCAGAGCTCAGCCGGGGGTGACAGCCAGCGATGTCAATGTGGAAGAGGTAAGACAAAGCTCTCTTTCTCTCTCTATATATAGAGAGTGTTATAAAGGCGAACAAGTGATTGTATGTATACAACACAACGTGGTGGTATAGGTGAGGATGGTGGTGGATGAGGATCTGCAAGGGTTTGGATTCACGGCGAAGAACGAATCGATAAACGGGAAGGCGGCGGTGGTGGGATTGTTGCTGTTGGTAGATTTCGAGCTGTTGACAGGAAAAGGTCTGTTGAAGGGGACGGGGTTCTTGGACTTTCTCTACTCTGTGTCCGATGCTTTCAATTAGTCCTCAAATGCCTTTGTCTTTCCATTCTCCATACCATGGGGGACTTCATATATATCACATTTATGCATACCATATAATGATCCAATATAATGATCCAAATCCAAATGGGATTCACAGATTATATATATGATCCAAATCCAAATGGGATTCACAGATTCCGACTATGGGTGATGCAACTTATACATATATGATCCAAATAATCGTACCAAAAACCCTTCTTGTATAGCCGATGCTAAAACATGTATGAAGCAACATCAGAAATATGTTGGGCCAGTGGAATGACAACATGAAACACATATTAACCTAACGTTTAGGTTGTAACTGTAAACTGAAAAAGCCAATACGCCTCTTCTTCTAAATACCCACAAATAGTAAATTTAATTTGGTAAAAATGGGAATGTGAAGCTGTTATAAAGTTACTTTTTGCAATGTCGGGTTTTACTCGTCAAAAATACCTTCCCTTCACCTCTCTATTTATTCTCCTTTTAATCCACTCTCTCTCTCTCTCTCTCTCTCTCTCTCTCTCTCTGTTATTACCTCCTCCTTCAAAGCGTAATAAGAATGTCCAACCAAGCCGCTGCTTCTCCACCGGTACGCCCCTTCGTGTTTTTCAGATGGTGTATGCATCATGCACGCACGCACCACGGATGCATCATCCATGCATGCATGCACGCACGGATGCGTTCATGGTCGAACTAACATGTCCTAAGGTCTTTCCATGTGTTCCAGGAGAAAGACAACAATGGAAGATCGGCCGCGGAAGAGATCCAGACAGACTACAACGACTGGTTACCGGTGACAGCCTCGAGGGAGGCCAAGTGGTGGTACTCAGCCTTCCACAATGTCACCGCCATGGTGGGTGCAGGCGTCCTCGGTTTGCCTTTCGCCATGTCACAGCTCGGCTGGTAGGTCATCATCGTTGTACAGTTTTAATATATAACACAATGTTTAATCATCAAGGGTTGTCGGAAATGGCAGGGGTCCAGGACTCATGGCTTTAATAATGTCGTGGGGGATAACCTTATATTCGCTGTGGCAACTGGTGGAGCTGCACGAGGCGGTGCCAGGGAAGCGGTTTGACAGATATCCAGAACTGGGAGCGGAAGCGTTCGGCAGGAAATTGGGGTATTGGGTCATAATGCCACAGCAAATGCTGGTGCAGGTCGCGACCGACATTGTCTACAACGTAACGGGGGGGAAATCCCTGAAGAAGGCAATGGAACTGCTCTTCCCTCAGGTTCCGCACATCCGTCAGACTTACTACATTCTCTTCTTCGCTGCTCTTCAAGTCATCCTCTCTCAGACACCCAATTTCAACTCCCTCAAGGGCATCTCTCTCCTGGCCGCCATCATGTCCTTCGCCTACTCCATGATCGCTTTTGTCGCCTCCATTGTGAAGGGCACCGTCCACCATCCCTCCACTTACGCCGTCCGTTCCCACAGCGTCTCAGGCATGATCTTTGACGCTCTGAACGGCATAGGAACCATAGCGTTTGCGTTTGCAGGACACAGTGTGGTTCTTGAGATTCAAGCCACCATTCCTTCCACATCTGAGACTCCTTCCAAGAAGCCCATGTGGAAAGGCGTCGTGGTGGCTTACCTCATCGTCATCTTCTGCTACCTTTCTGTCGCCATTTCTGGTTTCTGGGCGTTTGGCGATCTCGTGGAAGATGATGTTCTCATCTCCCTCCAGAGACCGTCATGGCTCATAGCCGCTGCAAATTTCATGGTCTTCCTCCATGTGATAGGAAGTTATCAGGTTAACTTATTCGTTCACGATTCATACATACATAGATCTGTACGTAGGATTTTCTTTCTTCATCATGACTGGGATTGAAATGCTCGAACAGGTCTTTGCAATGCCAGTGTTCGACCGAATCGAATCATGCCTTGTAAAAAACCTTAACTTTGCTCCTTCGACATCGCTTCGGTTTGTCGCCCGTACCATATACGTCGGTAAGTGATCCTAGTCAGTCTTAATGAATGAGCCTTTGTAGAGAGTTCCGAGACCATTAAAGTCGTGTCCCTGTTGCAGCATTGGTGTGTCTAATAGCAGTGTGCATCCCCTTTTTCGGAGGACTGCTGGGATTCTTCGGAGGACTCGTCTTCTCATCAATTTCCTATTTCGTAAGTCACAGTGGTAATACAGTCCAACATTGCAAAGATGATGGTAATATAATGTATGTACGTCCTCTGCAGATACCTTGCATTATGTGGTTGGTCATGAAGCGGCCGAAACCATGGAGCTTCCACTGGTTCGCATCTTGGGTGAGCAGAAGAGCTCTTCTTTATCCCCACACAACAGAGCCTCGTGATTCTCAGTCAGACACTGATAACTTATTATTGTTTTTGTGAATACAGATTGCGATAGTGGTCGGAGTCTCGATTGCAGTGCTGGCCCCCATAGGAGGAGCAAGACAGATAATCCTTCAAGCCAAAACTTACAAGCTCTTCTCTTAGTTTCCTTTCGCCTTACATTTACTCGCTTGTAGCTGTCTTCTATTATTGCTACTACGAAAGATGCTATCAAGAATGACTTCCAAATTGCCTCTGGATATCCCCAAAAGATACAGTGGCTGAACCTCTCCGCTTCGCCTTCTGCTGCGACGGATGGTCTCTCCACCCTGTCATGTAGATCACCTAAGCAAAGTACAGTATTTGTATTACGATTCGGAACAATAACATTTCAATGTATCCATATGCAAAATCTCCAACACACATGATAGAAACAACTTTTCAAGACTCCTCTCTTCTCCTCTCCTTAAAACAAGTCCACACCATAATTCTCCAAATTCTTGCAAATGTGTATCACGGACCTGAAAAGTGGCGGGCACAGTGCCGTCATCCATACCGAACAAGGAGTCATATATGGCTGCTGCGGCAATGGCAGTTTCACGCTTCAGGATCTATTATTTTGCAGCCATAAAGACAATTATTTGTTGAGAGAATATAATACAGCCTGACGAACGCAAAAGAGGTAACATAAAACTAGCCTTGTTTCTCTGGAAAAGGGCATTAGTCTCGCCCATCGCACGAAGATGCTCTATAAGATCTAATGCTGCATTGAAAGATGTTAAAAAGAAGCAAAATTAGATGACATTTTCAAAAGATTTATGTTTGCGCAAACCTGGAATAGTTTTACCGCTCTTGTATTTAACAACGTATTCATCAACATCAATGCCGGGCAAAGTGAATCCCGCCCTGGTCAAGAGATTTCCAGCGTCCCTAACCTGAACGAATGCAGCCATGTTCATCGGCTCAGAACTATAACAGCTTTCGATATGCTTACTACAGAACACAATCTCAGTCATTTTCAAGCTAACTAAATTAGGTAAACTCGAGAATGATTCACGCACCTGTGCCAAAGGAGATAGGCGAGGACTAATGCCGCCCTCACGCTCCATGTGAGCCAAAGTGCATGCTATCCTTAGCTCCCTAGTAACGGAGTTATAAATGAAGAAGGTAAGTGAGCAATGTGATGTGGGAGAGGCGTGTTTGAGATTGGAAGTTTAAGAAGGCAAAGACTTTAAGGTTTCGCCACCAAGAATCGCTGCTAAAAACAGACCATCGGGCTTCAGCGCCAAGTTACACTGCAAAAGTCGCATATGTCAATAATATTACCATAGACATTGAATCACCAAGAAGAGAAAACAAAGAGAAAAACCTGTATCATGGCCCCTGGAAGATCGTTGGTCCAATGAAGCCCCAAACAACTTATTATCAAATCGACCGAACTTCTCAGGCATATACGAAATTGAAAAAGGTGTTAGAAGGAAAACCCAAGTGATAAAAACCAAGAAAATCTGCTCGACTAACCTCTCTTTCACAGGCAAAAACTCTTCATCAGCAACCACAAAAGCCGTCTCAACAGAGTTATCTGAGGAACCCTCATGAGAATCCTTACAGGATTTAATCATATCGTATGAGGAATCCATCATGATTAGATTTTCGATCCCACCTGTGAGACAAAGGCAAAGGCAAAGTCATCATTTGCAGAAGCTGAGAAATACAAACTTTGATGAGGCACTTGTGAGGATAGTAAGAAATTATCACCACGACCGCCTAGTAAACGCTTAACAGCACCAAGAGATCCTCCCAGACACAACGCAGTAGGGANNNAAGTTTTCCTAATCCTAAAAGAGCAAAAAAATTTAGAATGAAACAGTAGACAAGGACTTGGTTACGTTTACCGAAATGAAACAGGAGACGTAGAAACCTGGAGGCGATCAAGCAGATTCTCGGCAACAGCGTCCACAAAGGAGTCGTTTTGGCGAGAGAGCCAGGCCGCTCGGTCACGCTGCAGTGTCGGAGTACATGAACATACACATGAATGAGATAGAAAAAAATACGAATATTTTGAGTCTGGAAAAGGCACTAAACATGTCGGCGCTTGAGGTCACGATCGAAGATCTTGACCCTGGAGGCGTTGTGCTGAAACTCGTCGCCATTGCCGCCGCCAGTACAGAATGAGAAGGCAGGGGTGGAGAAATGAGATGGATCCCTCGAATTCTGGCTAAGACGCCCAATCCGTCCGTAGAGGGAATGGATCCGCCGCATCTCGCAGCTAGGACCAGGAATCGTCGGTCTGTCCTAGAGGTTTTCGGGTTCGGATTATGAAATCGCCGGCGGTTTTCTTTTTAATTTTGACCCCTTAATTCTTCGTCCTGTCCCCTCCCCCCCTCCTCCCTTTTTTAAATTCTAATTTAACCCCTTCATTCTTCTTAATCTCCGTGAAACGACCCTTCTTTTAATAGAAGCAAAATTACCCTAAAAGATCACTATAGCCACAGATAGCATTCTCAATCAGTAATGGCTAGAAGCATAAAAGAAATAAAGGTGGAGACTTTGAACTTGAAATAATATATAGATTCCCATAATTGGGTGGAACAGGATGAAAAGGGATAGAGATGAATGATAGACTACTCGAACCGACCCTCTCTTATGGCTTCTCTGATTGACTGGAAAAATGCCAAATAGTGATGAGTATTGTGTCTGCAACCAAAAATGCCATGTGCCCTGTCAGTTTCATAATAGCAAATAAGGTAGGATTTAAAGAGGTATGTATATACAAACATCTCAAGCAAAATGTGAGCCAGCATCTCCTTCACATTCAGCAGGTGATGAATGTAGGCTTTCGTGTGATTACGGCATGTGTAGCACTCACAGTTTTCTACTAATGCCGTTGTGTCTTTCCTGCACGTGAGGTTAGGAGCTGTCACATTTTCTGTAACCCAAATACTAAACTCATCCTATCTCTTCAAGATTGATTTTTGTTCACCTGAATCCTATCTCTTGAAGATTGATTTTGGTTCCATCCCCTCCACTCCCCAACTTGGTGGAATCCACAGGAAAGATGAGCGCAAAGCCACGCAAGGTAAGGTCGTAGATATAGCTGGAAGGATTGGAAGAATGGGATCACAATTTAGCACGGGAGAAGCAACAAGCAAGAAGGGAAAGACGTATGTACATACGAGCTATTGAAGAGATCGACACCCGCAGCTACACCTTCCAAGATCTCCTCTGCAGACCATTTCAAACAAACCCTCCTTACTTGCTTTATAATTCAACCTCCTTACTTGCTTTATAAGATAAAGTTCAAGAGAAGAGAGAGAGAGAGAGAGAGAGAGAGAGAGTAACCTGGTGAGCCAAGCCCAGATACCAAACGTGGCTGTTCCTCTGGCAAGCATTCCTGATCACACATTTCTGTTAGCAACTCAGAGGTTTTGGGAATCAAAAAGAACACAAGCAATGCATAGAGTTGCTCACTGTGACAGCATTCAAGAGAGCAGCACGATGATTCTCTCTGCTTTCTCCCACACCAAACCCTCCAATCCAATAGCCTGCATCATCTCACTTTTGTTCATATTCATAATTATGGATAGCTTGAATGGATGTGATTCAAGAACAGGCATCAAGATATAAGATCAATCACGCACCGGACACCTTTCTTCTTGCAACTTCCTCTGCACAGCGTTTCCGTTCTTCAACAGAATCGCCCCCTACAATGGACCCAAAGACAGCTCCACACCCCTGAATTTCCAAGCCATTAGAAGCAATCGATTGTGTTCCTTTCTTATCCCTTCTAGTTTCAGACATAAAACTTACAGGGCTTAATGCGATGCACTCATCAAGCCATCGGACAGTTCGATCCACAGAAGTCTTATTCCGCTTGCCCGATACAATGGAAGGTACTTCATCGGCTAAAGTGGCCCAAATGTTGGGCTTCATGGATGAAATCATATCCATGTACTCTGCTGGCTTAACCTGCTACCATTAACTTAACACTTTATAACATACATGGAGATTGTCAGAATCAGGCATCAATGAATGAAACATCGAGAATCAGGTTAAATCACCATTAAACGGCCGTAAGGTGTACTGAAAGAAGCTCCGAATTTGTTAGTGCCGCTTGGCTCAGGAACGCAATTAACTGAATCCCTAAGAACGGAGAAGTATTGGTATTCAGGCAAATCCAGAAGCTTATGTACGCCTCCGACCCTCGATATCGTTTGAAGCGAAAGCCCCTCGAAGCTGGAAATACAACCATATCCATCAGAATTATCGCCAACGAGGAATTGAGATATGAAATGGAAAAAGGAAGGTACAAATGGAGGGGGCAGAGGTGAAGGAGACGGGAATGAGGGGAAGGGAGAGAGGAGAGGAGGTCAGGCGAGAGGAAGAAAGGAAGGCCTTTGCGCGTTGAGAGGAGGAAGGCGGGAGTGTCAAGAGGACACCCGCCGAGCTGCAGAAGGCCGGACCGAGCTCCGCCGCTGCTCCATGCTTTCACGGCGAACTTCATCGTCTTTGAATTGAAATCCTTTCAGAAAGGCCGGCGGGTCCACTTCCAGTCAGGTTTAAAAGTAAAATAAAAATAAAATTATAAGAAAATACATGTAGGTATTGTATATAATGTATATATTTGTGTGTTTATGAATTTATTTATATATTAAAAATATATGTGTACTGTATAGTATGTTGATAACGTAGCTTATATTAGCCATTTAGATCATTTCTAAACAGTTTGTATAGCACAAATCATAAAATTGACACAAACGTTTTTTAATGTATTTTTTTTTGTTAATTTTCAAGTTTTAAGACGATAATGTCTAAACGAGTTTTAGAATGTCAATTTCTGAATTCAATTGTAGATACTAAAAATTACAAACCACTCGAAATAAATTTAGATTACATAACCAAATGGAACATCCGAGTATTGAGCAAAAAGGAGCAAGTGCACGAAGTTAACTCAGTGCGGGTTTGGAAGAGGCCCACACGCGGGCTGCACCCGGCAGAAGTTTGAGCTCGACCGGTGCTGACTATCAACCCGTGCGTGTCCCGTGAGATTACATGACCCGCGCGTGCTGTCACCTTACTCCGCGCGGGCTGCAACCCTAGAAAACGTCACACACCTCCGGATGGAAGAGAACCCGCTCGGATTGGACAAACATGATGACCCTGCACGGGGCGAATATCTTAGCCCGCTCGGGCTGTATTTCCAGCGAATGTTGCACGACCCGGGGAGGCAAACAGCCCGCTTGGGATGATTGATGCATAATGAGCCACGCAGATTGAGCACCTAGCCCGTGCGGGTCCCCTTTTCAGGACCTAACTCTTTTAGGTTTAGAACAAAAAATAAAAGGAAAAGGAGGCGGCTGATGATTGCAGAAAGGGGCTGAGACCAGAAAAGAGACCGGAAAACACAAGGAGAAACTAAGGAGAAGGAGAGAAACAACAATCCGGACTTCGGTAATGAGATAGGAAAGACCGATAAATCATATTTCTTACTCTTTACCATGTCTAGGGTTAATTTCTCTTGTTTTACAGTAGAAACCATGAGTGAGTAAGCTTCCAGCTATGGGTTAGGGGTGTCGGAATTGTAATAGATGCTTGTAATTATGCGTTAATGCTTAGATCTTCGAAGTTTTCTTGAATCTCGGTTTTACAATCAACATCGTAAACGTTTTATACTTGTGTTGGCCATTCAGTAATTTAGGAATTCGTGTTTAGCCGGGAGGTTAGATTATGAATCCGAAATCGTTGATTGTTGATTAAGTTCGATTAATGAGAATCTGGTCGGTCGGTTAATTGATTTAGGAATTAGGATTGCATGCTTAATACTACCGTAATCATGAGTTAATCGTTGCTGGGAGGTAGGATTGCACGTTGTTGTGGTTAGGAGGTTTAGGTGTCGAGAGAACCACTCCTTATCTATGAGCATGAATTCCCTGTTATTAAGATAATTCGATAGGTTCATGATCCTTTGTTCATTGCATCCTTGCAAATCCCGGTAACCCAAAACCCATAGTATTTTTAATTATCAAGTTTTCATGTTTCATCATTGTTGTCATAATCCATTTTAGTGTTTTAGAAATTTGTCTCACATCACCATCAATTCAATCCGTCTTAGTTTAGTCGTATTTTTAGTTTATGTTGCATTAGTCTCTATAGTTCGACTTTTGTGTTACACTGATCCGTAAATACTCTTGCAGTAAATGATTATTAGGCATTTTTATTGTTTGATAGTTCACATATATATATATATTTGTTGTAAAGATGTTAATTGATGGTAAATAAAATAAAAAGATACATTGGTTGATAATAGAGTTGTAAAAAGAGAAAACAATAATAGCAAAGATAAGAATAAAAGGTTGTTGGTCTAAGGGAGAGAGGCAAGTTGTTGGATGTTGATGGGAAAGGCGACAGTGTGGTTGCCGGAGAAGGCAGTGCGTGCCATGATGACGTTGACCTTCTCGGTCGGATGGAAGGCGTCCCAGAATACGTACTGGTCACGATTCTCACACGGCGTTTGGAACGGCAAACACGTTATCTGCCCTCTGTTCCGTCCTATCCCGCAGCACCCTCTGTCCACCACCGTAAACCCTACCAACCCAAAATCCACATTACTTTATCAGCCATCTATATATCTATAGGTCTTTTGATTCAACGTATACCGTAGCTTGCTGGGTTTGTGATGATATCCTCAAACATGTGAGCAATGTCGAGGTATATGAAGTTGGAGCCAGGGAGATTGGAGCTGAGATTGGAAATCATGGTCTTCACATTTGCGTTGAAAGGGAGAACGAGTTGGTTCACGGCCTCCGAACACCGTCCATCTGTGCCCTGAGCCAAGATGCTTGGAATGCATCCCATTCTTCCCAGCCCGGCCAGCACAAATTTCCGAGCCCCGAGGTTATAAAGACTCTGCACCACAGATTCAATGGAACCGAGCATTATTTGAAGGAAAAGAGAGAGTCGGGCTGCATTTGCATATTACGTACGGTGAGGTGAATGGTGTACTGTTGGACCAATAGATCAGCGAATTGTTGGGCGTCGTACTGATTGCGGGTGGGATAATTGGGCATCAGGTAGTTGTTCAGATAGTCGTTGCTTCCCATTCCCACAAAGAACAAACTTTGACCCACCGTCGCTGCCACGTCCACTGCATTTCCTCCGCGGCTCGTCACCTGGTCCACTGTGCTTTCGAAGTTCTTTATCTGCTGCTCGAACGGTATGCGACCCACCTGACCAACCCAACATAAACACACACACACACACATATATATATATATGCATCTCATATCATAGCCTCGAAGACAGTGAATCATATAGTTTTTGGTCTGTTCTTGCTAGTAAGACAGTCGACATTAATGTTTCACTGCTATTTATCCAAATTACTTTAGAATAAAATGTATCTTTGATAAGATATATATATATATATATATATATGTGCATGCACAAGAATCATCCGTACGAAGTTTCTTCCGGTGACATCAAGAATCCCGGCGGCAGCGGAGGCATAGTTGACGCCGCGTAGGACTTCATCTCCGGTGGCTTCGGAGAACGCCGGAATCAAGGGAAGCCCAAGCAGCTCCGCTGCATGCATACATCGGAAGTCATGTTTATATATACAAACCCCACATGAATGGGAGAGGGATATGCATGTGGAGAGAAAACACATACCAATCTCGTCGACCATGGTGTAGCCATTGGAGAAGCGACCGGTGGGGCCGCCGGTGAAGTCAATGCCGTAAGGGAAGTAATTAGCCTTAGCAAAGGAAGGGAGGTTATTGTTGTTCCCATTGTCTATGAGAGAGTCACCGAAGACGAACATGGCCACGACTTGGCCTGAAACACAGTGCGAGAGCTCCAGCACTGCTGAGATGAGGCAAAGACGCACCAAATTCATAGCCATGATGATGATGATGATGTTGATGATGATGTGAGGTTTGTTTGTAGTGCACATACATACACGCATATATATATATATATGAAGGGTTTTTTTGGGTGGAGAGCAGTAAATGTGTGTATCCGTCTTCTACCACGCAGTCATTTATCACTCTCACTCTCTTTTTTATTATTTTATTTTCTGCCTTTTCCCATGCATGCGTCTTATTTATTTAAGTATATGTATATATATATAGTGAAGATGGAACAATAAATTACTAAGGAAGTGATAGAGTCAAAGATAACACTTAAAAACCTATACTGTTGAACCATCAATCAATCTGGTTTGACGTATATTGTTAGAATATATGTTTATATATATCTATTGTTAGAATAAATTAAATATGGTCCAAATAACAATGATTTTACGAACTTTAATATTTAAGTCAACATTTTGACATTACAATGTTAAATAAATAATTAAAATATAATTAATAATTTGGTAATTAAATTTATCATCTCATTTATTTGCTTTAATATGACTCTATAAGCATGTTTAAAAATCAATCTATGAACCATAAAAAGTATACAATTTGTTGCAAAATAAGGTGGAATAATATATAGAGGAAATGATAGAAAATAAAGAAAAAGAATTATTTAAAATTTTTTCAAATATACGTCTCTATTTATAGAGTTATAAGGTATATGAAAAGACCAATAAAATATATGAAAATATAAGGTAGTTATAATTCATTGAATTAAAGAGTGATAAATAGAAGAATAAAATATAGAAGACGAAGAGTTTTTGAAACTCAAAAAACATTAACATAATTATTATTATTTTATATTGTTGTTAATTTTATCTAGAGAAAAAAAAAACTAAGGTTTGCTCTTGCTTTTCATCTCATTTTAATGTGTGTGCAAAGAAAGAAAAACTCTCTAATTTGTGACTTTATAATTGATAGTTTTGTTGGAAAATATTGTAGAAAAATAAGTTGAAAACTGATAGAAAATAATAGAAATGCTCTCATTGATATTAAAGTTTTTACCTTAGTATATATATATGCAAGATAATCTGGTTTACATGATTACTTACAATAATATGCCATTGTCTAATAATACTCATCTTTTGTCATATTATATAACTGGATCGATTCTGTTTTGCATGATTTATTTATGCAAAACCGTTGCTGATTGTTGTTGAAATCTGCTGAGTGAGTTGCAGGGTAATTGGAGAAGAACACATAAATTTGGGTTTCATTTTGCTTCTGCCATTGGCATCCAGACGCTTTTTCTCCCGGCCCAACGTTGCTTCTCTAGCCTTCTTCAAGTTAGCCCGAGTCCACTCCAAGACCCGGCCCGCTCTTTTGCTTTCCTCAACCTGACCCGTTCGTCCTTCTTCAGACCAGGTAAGTCCAATTCTCCTTCAGTTTCAGTTTGGAACTAAAACCCTAACTCTCCTCTTTTTGCTGTCTCTCCAGAACCTTCACCGTCGAGCCCTAAGCCGCCGTGTCGTTCTGGTTTTCCATCGATGCCACGTCGGAGGAGAAGACCAACATCTTCAGTAGAGATGTCAATGGGTTGGGGTATACCCAACCATTTAAAATTAAATGGGTTTTATAGTATAATTGGGTTGGGTTCAACCCGATCCAATTAATAATTGGTTATATAGGTCCGGTTAAACGAGTTTATTCATATAAATAACATTTTGTATATATATTTTTATCATTTAACATTTATGATATATACTTATATATAATAGATATTATAATTAATGTTTCAATATTCAAACGAATAATTTATGAAACCGATTTCACCCCATTTTAACTCGATTTCATATACCTCAACCAAATTTTAACCTGATTTCATCCAATTGTAACTCGATTTCACCCAATATTTCCGAATTTTAACTTGATTTCACCGAATGTCAATCCAATTTCATCCAATTTTGACTGGATTTCATCTAATTTTAACCCAATTTCACCAAATTCTAACTCAATTTCATCCAATTTAACCTGATTTCACCGAATTTTAACTCGGTTTCACTCATTATCACCGAATTTTAGTTCGATTTCATCTAATACCATTGAATTTAAAATGTAATCGCAACAGTTTTCTACCATTCGCTTTTATTCGCAGTCGCCCGCAAATGCAGCGATTCCACCATTCAGATAAAATGAAACAAAACACCGCCAATCGCTAACAGAAACGCTGCCAAGCGCAAGTGCAAACGTTGCGTTTTCACCAGTCAAGCCCTCAGTGAAATGTGAAGAAATTGAGTAAAAATCGGGTTAAAATTTAATGAAATAAATTTGAAATCCGGTGAAATAGGATGAAATCGAGTTAAAATTTAGTGAAATCGGGTTAAAATTCGGTGAAATCGAGCTAAAATTGGGTGAAATCAGTTTAAAATTGGATTGAGATTCGGTGAAATTGAGTTAAAATTAGGTGAAATCGGGTTAAATTGGATAAAATTGAGTTAAAATTGGGTGAAATAGAGTTGACGGTGAAATTTGGTGAAATCGAGTTAAAATAGAGGTCAAAATTGGATATTCGGAATGACGGTGAATTTGAAATGAATGATAAACGAGCTTAATGGGCTAAATGGATAAAACCCATTAAAATGAATGTAAATGGGTTTTAAACTCATTAAGCCCATATAAATTATGCACATTTATTAAGAACCCATTTATATTCTAAATGGGTTGGGTTAGGTTAATCCACTAAACCCAACCCAATTTGACATCTCTAATCTTCAGTCTCCCTCTTGGTTTTCTCCTTCGTCTCTCCGGTTATCTGTCTCATGGTCTTCTCCGGCGCAACACAGCTCGTCCGTTTATTTTCCATCTCTCTCAGGTGCTCGTCGTGTCCGGTAAGCTTCTATCTCGACTGTTCGTCTTCTTCTTCGCCAAAACTAACAACTGACTTAGCTTCGTCTTCCTTTCCAGATTCTTCGTCCTCTACAATTACTTCTTGGACATCGCTGGTTAGCTCCCTCATCACCTCTAGCTTTCCGATGCCGAGAGACTCCCTCATTTCATCCGCCGACTGTAGCTCTTCGGTAAGCTTCTTGAACCCTCTTGCAGTTTTAATTTTATGCCCTAACCCCTTTTCTTCTTTCTTTTCAGGACTCCCATCGTTGCTGCCTTTACCGGACCAAGGACGAGTTTTTGGTTCTCTCTTTCCAGCGCAGACTTCACATGGTAAGTATTTAATTTCCAGTTGATTGTTGTTTGGAAACCATAGGTTTCCGATAGCTTCTGCAACCACACCACATGGTTAGTGGTTGCAGTTAGGAATGTTGTGTGCTCAGCCGCAGGCTGAGTTTTAATGTTGTGTCTCTCTGTAATCAAGCTTGTTGAACCAATCTTAAAAGCCTCCGACTAAGTCAGAATCCAAGTAATCCACTAACTCGAGGTTCTTAGCCCTTTCAATTAATAAATCGTAATCAACCATTCCTTTAACATACCTTAGAACTATCTTAACCTCACTTAAGTCTCATTCAGTAGGTTTTCTCCATTCTTTGTCAGTCACAGCTTCCTCAACCGAAGTTGGTTCTTCCGCTGTTAAATAACAGCTTTCATCGATTTTCTCCTCCTCGTGCTCCTTAAACAGTTTCCATTTCAATGAATAAGTCTTATTGATCATAGGCACTTCGGCAATCTTACTCCCTTTCTTATCTCATATCTCACACATCCCTTCGGTGAATATAACCTTGAATCCGTTTTGTACCATCTGTACACTTAACAAATTTTTTCTTAATCCCAGAATTAAGAACACATCCTTAATGGTTCTTTTTACCTTTTTAGTCATCACTTCAATCGTCACTTCAGGTAACCCTTCCGCGACTACCTTCCACAATCTCTTAGACCTTAGGGTTGGCTTGATTTTAATCACCCATAGTTTTTACCTTCAAACACATGAATAGGTGTAATATTCTATGATCTATCCATATTGACTTAATATAGCATATTCGAGTTTTTAGTTACCTGCTGTAGATTGTGCTTCTGGTGCTACTGTTCCCTTGTGTTGTTCTTGCTGGTTTTTAATTTTTATGTCTGTTCTTATGCTGCTTCTTAATTTTAGTGTTGTTTTTGTTGTTGTGCCATTTGTGATGCTTCAATGATCATCCCCGATCTTGAATGCTCTGATACCATATAGTTGTTAATTTTTTTATCTAAGAGCAAAAAGCTAAGGTTTGCTCTTGCTTCTCATCTCATTTTAATGTTTGTACAAAGAAAGAAAAAACAAAAGAAAACTCTCTGATTTGCGACTCTATGATTGATAGGTTTGCTGGAAAATATTGCAGAAAAATAGGTTGAAGACTGATAGAACATAGTAGAAATGCTCTCATTGATATTAGGGTTTTTACCTTAGCACATATATATGAAAGATAATCTCGTTTACATGATTACTTACAATAATATGCCATTTTCCAATAATACCCATCCTTTTGCCATATTATATAACTTAATGGGTTTTGTTTTACATGATTTATTCATGCAAAACCATTGTTGATTATTGTTGAAATCTACTGAGTGAGTTGCTGGGTAAGTGGAGAAGAACACAGAAATTTGGGCTTCATTTTGCTTCTGCCAATGGGCCTCCAGCAGCTTTTTCTCCCGGCCCAACGTTGCTTCTCCAGCCTTCTTCAAGTTAGCCCGAGTCTACTCCAAGACCCTGTCCGCTCGTTTTGCTTCTCCTTAGCCCGACCCGTTCGTTATTCTTCAGACCATGTAAGTTCAGTTCTCCTTCAGTTTCAATTAGGAACTGAAATCCTAACACTCCTCTTTTTGCTGTCTCTTCAGAACCTTCGTCGTCGAGCCCTAAGCCGCCGAATCGTTCTGGTTTTCCGTCGATGCCACTCCGGAGGAGGAGACCAACATCTTCATTTTATAATACTCCCTTTTAAATGACTTTAAGTAGAAAAAGAATATGTCTCGTTAAAACTTTTACTAGATAAAACTCGTAGAAAAAAAAACTCTAGCAAAGGAAAAAAAAATAACTCTTAATGATATGCAATAGATATGTTGGCTCGTTAAAAACTTTACTAAGAAAACCTATTAGGAAAAATTTAGTAAAGGAAAAGAGAGTGCAATACATATCTTTTCTACCCCTAATAAGGTCATCATTTTATATCTTTCAAACGACGTATTCCAATTAAGTAAATCATTTTCTCAAATAATCTCGTAGGTAGTGCCTTAATGAATTAATTTTTTGAATTCTCACTAGATTTTATTTGTTGAACATATATTTCACCATTTTGTTAAAGATCACGAGTAAAGAAAAATTTAGGTGAAATATGTTTTGTCTTACTTTAATGTAATTATTTTTAATTGAGCTATGCATGCAGTATTATCTTCAAATAATATTGTGAAGATATTTTTATCAATTGGAAGACCACAAGACTCCCTAATATATTGAGATACTGATATCAACCAAATGCAATCACGATTTACCTCATGAATTGCTAATATCTCTCCATGATTTGATGAAGTAACTACCAATTTTTGTTTTATATAACACCATGAGATTGCAGTTCCCCACAAGTAAATACATACTAAGATTGAGATCGAGGTTTATGAGGATCTGACAAATATCCAACATCTGCGTAACAAATCAAATTTGGTTTTGATGAGTTACAATAATATAAGCTCATATCTATGGTCCCTCCAAGATATATAAAGATATGTTTTACATCATTCTAGTGTCTTCGAGTTGGTGAGGAACTATATCTTGCCAATAAACTTACTGCAGAAGATATATCAGGACGTGTATTATTAGCAAGATACATTAGTGCTCCAATAACACTAAGATACGATACTTCAAGACCAAGTAATTCTTCATTTTCCTCACACGGTCTAAAAACATCTTTGTTAATGTTTAATGACCTTACTACCATCAGAGTACTTAAAGAATATGATTTATCCATGTAAAACCTTTTAAGTATTTTTTTCCATATAAGTTGATTGATTGAAAAATGTTTCACTTTTCAGATGCTCAATTTGAAGACCTAAACAAAATTTTGTTTTCTCAAGTTCTTTCATTTCAAACTCTTTTTTTAAACATTATATACCTTGTGATAACTCTTCTAGAGTTCCGATCACATTTAAATCATCAACATAAACCACAGTTATAGCAAACTTTGATTTTGAACCTTTTATGAATCCACATGGACATATAAGATCATTTGTATATCCTTTTTTTTATCAAATATTGACTTAGACGGTTATACCACATATGTCCAAATTGTTTCAGTCCATACAACGCTTTACTTAATTTCACAGAGTATATTTTTCGAGAATTATTATATGTTTTTGGAATTTTAAATCCTTCAGGGATTTTCATATATATATATATATATATATATATATATATATATATATATATATATATATTATATATATAGGTCTAACGAGCCACACAAATAAGTCGTGACCACATCCATGAAGTGCATTTCAAGTCTTTTAGTCATTACTAGACTTATCAAATATCGAAACGCTATTGCATCTTCCACAAACGAATATGTTTCATAATCAACACCAGCAATTTGAATAAAACCTTGAGCAACAAGTCTTGCTTTATAACAAACAATCTCATTTTGTTCATTTTTTTCGTACAAATACCCAATTGGTTTGATTCCTTAGGGTATTTGGACTATTGGTCTAAAACTCCTCATTTTTAAACGAGTCTAATTTAGACTTGATTGTCTCTTTCCATATTGGCAAATCATTTATGTTTCTACACTCTTTTATAGAGGTAGGTTCATGCTCCTAGTTTTCATTTATTATATCGCACACTATATTATCAACAAAAACATCATCGACAATTATTTCTTTTCGGTTCCATCTTCTTCCTATATTAATACAGTTAATTGAGATCGTTTCATTGCCAATGGTTTTATGTACCTCATTACTTTCATCATTAACTACATCAACAATCTATTCTAGAGATACGCCATTGTTTTGACCATCATGATTATTTACTCCTTTTCTTTTTTTAGGAAGTTTATCTTTGGAACCAAGTGGTCTACCATGCTTCGAGCGTGCTTTAGACTCACTAGCAAATTATAGATTCTCCTTCGGGGACATTTCTTCTAATTGGAGCATTCACGGTTGGAATGTGAGATTTCGTAACTCTTTCTGATTCGGTGAATGCGTCTGGCAATTGATTTCGCAATATCTTGCAAACGTATTATCCTTTGAACTTCTAAATCACTTTCTTTTGTTCGATGATCTAAATTTTTAAAGGATGACACATTTCATGATATATCTTTCTCTAAGTGTTTGTTACTTTCCCCTAATATTGAGAACAATGACTCATCAAAATGACAATCTGCAAATCTTGCAGTAAAACATCTCATGTCATTGGTTCAATATATTTGATTATAGACGGAGATTCATGCCCAACATATATTCTCAATCTCCTTTGAGGTCTCATTTTTATTCGTTATGGTGGATTAATTAGTATATATACCGCACATCCAAAATTTCTCAAATGAGAAATATTTGGTTTCTGACCATATACTAAATGTAAAGGGGAATTATCATGATAACTAGTTGTCCGAATGTGAATAAGTTATGATGCATGCAAAATAACATGACTCCAAACGCTAATAGGAAGATTGGATTTTATAAGTACAATCCATTGAATTCGTTTAATAAACGATTTTACTAGACCATTTTGAGTATGAACATAAGCTATAAGTTCTACTTTTATCTAATCGACATACAATAAATCACAAAAGATTATGACATCAATTCACCAGCATTATCAAGACAAATTGTTTTAATCAGATAATCAGAAAAATGTGCTCGTAATCGTATTATTTGTACAAATAATCTCGTAAAAGTCAAATTACAATATGATAATAAGCACATGTGTGAACATCTCGTTGACATGGTGGATGAATCAGACCACATATATCACCTTGAATTCGTTTTAAAAATGATAATGATTCATTTTTTATTTTTGCTTATGAAGTTCTTGTTATTAGTTTTTCCTTTGAAAAAGTAACCTAAGAAAATTCATGGGATTGCAAAATGAATTCTCAAAAACTCTTTGCATCATCATTGACAGCGACCACCTGACCGGTCATGACAAACTTTTCCAAAGTTGATGAGAAAGCAGATAACTTTTCTAACACACTTTTTACTCATCATAGCTGAGTAAATACAAAAATATTTGATGCTTTTTCATTCATAGTTTCAATCCATTGATACGAGTATCGTTAAAACTTACAAAATTTTTGAATATGCTCCTTTGGGATTTCGGATTTGAAAAAAAAATCCAATTTTGTTTCAGAAATACTTAGCGAGTTCCTGAACGATACCAAAAACAGAGGCGAGAGAATCCATGACAACCGAAATGCGATAGTGATTCAAGAATGTAACGAAAACCTCCCATGTCGAATAAATGTTATACTCAGTGATTAAAGAATATAACAAAATCTGCCAAAGCCAACACAGTCTCTTAACGCTTCTTGGACACACCGACGGTCTTTCCACGGCGCCCAGTTGTCTTGGTGTGTTGGCCACGCACCCGCAGACCCCAGTAGTGTCTCAGACCCCGGTGGTTTCTGTTATTACACATTTTTACATTCAACCGTTCAATAACAAGGTTCAACCTATGACACTGTTCTATGTTTCCCATCATCAGTTAGGTCTAACATCACTGTATTCCATCACTGTACTCTACAAATTCATGATATTATTGGCAGTGTATAGCCAACAACATGGATTCACTTTCAAGTAATTCAACTGAGAAAAGGTTGTACCTGATCTTCTTGAGGCGCTCAAGGTCATCTCTAAGCTTCATGTCCAGAGCATTAGAAACAACCTGGGAATACTTCCCATCCTTGTAGTCCTTCTGCCTGTTTAAGAACCAATCTGGGATCTTAAACTGCCGAGGGTTCGCAACTATCGTCATCAGATTGTCGAGCTCAGCCGCCGTTAGCTCTCCTGCCCTGAAAATTACAGCAAGCACATGAATATATTCGCAATAATCAAGTAACTGTTTACTCTGGATCTAGAAGCAATACTCCCAGTTCAGTTGTGATAGGAAGATTCAAATGGTGGGAAAGAAGAAGAGCAAACCTCTTGTTCATGTCAACATCAGCCTTCTTGCAGACAATGTTAGCAAATCGCCTACCGATACCCTTGATGGAGGTTAGGGCAAACATAATCTTTTGCTTGCCATCAACGTTGGTGTTGAGCACACGCAGAATGTGCTGAAAATCCTCGTTGGCCACGAGAGACTGCAGAAAAACACAAGGAGACCGATGAATCGAACTGAAAAGCGAATCACAGAGAGAGAGAGAGAAGCGTCATTGATTACCATCTTGGGACGATGAGAAGAGAGTAGGGAAGAAGAGCCGATTCTGAGCGGACACAACAGCCGGCACGGAGGAGGAGAGGGCCTTCTCAAAACCACTCCATTCGTCTTTTAAACAAGAAGCGCCCTCATCCTCCTAGGGTTTACGGACCTTCAAAATTACTTATTTACCCTCCATTATATTCCTAACAAGCACCTCAAAATTCCAAGTATTTTTTTCTTTTTCTAAAAAAAAATAAAAACAGTCGATTACCACGTGTATATGTATGATAGTGTATATACATATCATCAAAGGAAATGGATCAGCTTAACGAAAAGGATGATATATGAGAGAGAGAGAGAGAGAGAGGATATTATCTTTATATTTCCAAGACTCCCTCCCCTTGCTTCCTTCCTATACACACACACATCTCTCTAGCTCTAAAGCAGAAGGGAGTATTGGGAGTATTAGTGGTGGAGGGTGAGATGACAGCCTAACTCATGAGCCGCAGTGGTGAGAAAGTGAGTAGGCATGGTGGAGGACAGCAAGGTGTGGGCTTCCCAATTCAAGCATTTCTCGATGTCTGCCTTCCAGTCTATGGCTATGGCTTCCTCCTCCCCTCCTCTCATATACCCTTTCCATGCTGCTTTCCCCTTTTTCTTCTCCTCCTCCTTCCTCCCTCTCTCTTGCATTATCCCCCTCAGTACTGATATACTCAGTGCTCGTACATGTGCACTTGGGTGTGATACGCACCGTATCGTCGCCGGTAGTCGGCACTGCATTCATTCATTCATTCATTCATTCATTCATACCAAATCAACCAAATCACATGCACATCCAATTACTCATTTACCTTCAATAGATTTGATAAGCCGTCTACCAGTGCTAGTCCCGACTTTCCCCATTCCAGCACCACCTCAATTGCTCTTGCCGTCGCTTCAAGTAACTACATCCATCCATACATACATACCACAAAATCCTTTTTTCAGCTCTTCATTTCTTCTTCCTAATAATGGGATATGGGAAAGAAGGCAACGTGCAGGCCTCTCCATCGACAAGCATTCCATCAGTGGCGTGTAAAAGCAAGTCTGAAGCGCTGGCAAGAATGACCAATGACTCGGGGCTTTCATGGTTCCGCATCAGTTCCACTATCACTTTCACTATCCGCTGGTTGATTTTCCACATCTTCTGACCTTCATCATCATCTTTCGCTATCCATGGCTGCAACTCCCTCTCCGCCTACCAGTCACAACAGCCCATCAAAGATGATACTAGATGATTGAACAATAGATCCCAACCAAACCAAAGTTTTATCCTTTTACACTGAATCCATGCCACTAATCAAACATCTTCTTCCAATATTCTTTACCACAAGTTACTCATGGCATGCTGATTCAAAAGTCATATGCTTTTTCTACTGTTGATTTATTTTAAAACCGAGAGTGAGTTGCACAGAAATCTAGACCTGAAGAACAACTGCCGCGGCAGCCTTTGCTGGTGATGCAGATACAACATTGCACAGCGCATCGACGACCTGATAATATAGGCAATATGGTCAGCGGATGAGAATATGCAAATACCAAATCGAGAAAAATTTGAACTTTGGTTACTTGTGTCCATCCTTGCTGAGCCGAGGTGCTTTCCTCTGTGGGCTGGATTTCAGGAGCAGCAATCAGCTTGTGCCATAACAGTGAAACAACCGAGAAACACAGCTCCTGTTTCTCCGCAAGCACTGACCTCAACAGGACTTGCGTCCCACAATAGAATCCCCTATGCCTATCAGCTGTGAGGAAATTAGCAAGATCAGACGCATCCATCAGAAAATCTGCAATTCCCTTCCCCGAACAGCTAGTCCCTGACCCGTCATCTGAATTCGATGATCTCTCATACTTGTGATTGTTCCTTGAAGATATTTCGACCCACGAACCAGACGCTGTGCTAACGCCTGTCGTCCTTGCACACGTGTTGTTGCGCAGTTTACCATTTGAATTGATCACAGAATCTTTCCAGACCGGTGTATGCATGAGGTACGCTTCTAAGGGCTCAGCTTTGTCAACAATGGATGCAACGACTTTGCTGTGAATGTCGATGAGGTTGTACAATGATGAGGCCCTCGTATGAATTTCATTGTCCCACTTGCATCTCATCAACACAGAGAGAGCGTGCATCAAAGGTTTTGATCGTCGGAATAGTTCGGAAATATGAGCCGCAACCATAGCCGCAGCTACTATCTCACTTGAACTGTAACTCCAAGGAGTCCCAACAGAAGACGGTTTCAAAGAAAAGAGGGCCTCTAAAATAGCCAAGATTCTGCGTGTGTGATTAATTGCCGAATCAATTCCAGGTCCATACTCGTTGCATGACCCGTTTATCTTTACCGGCTTTGGAGCGATGGAATTGGATTGGTTGCTTCCCCTAGAGATCATAGGATACAACTGAACCTCGCAGGCAAGAGCACAAACAGCAGCCAGAACATATGAATCAAATGCTGCAACAGGTCCCTGTCCCTTGACCTTCCTACCCTTTTTATTACTCGTCTGATTGTTCAGGACAGATCGGTTCTCCACAATCTTTTCGTCAGTGATTGAAAGTTCGATTCTTGGTCTCTTGGTCCCACTGGACTGAGCTTCATGGCTAACACAAACCGTCAACACAACAAAAAGTAGCCTTGAAGCTAGTTCCACACCGGCACATGATTCCAAAAAGAGAGCATGGACCATCGCCCGGAGCTCAGCCATAGCAAGGTTTTTTGTCGCTGATCCTGCACTGGAACTGGATCTCATTTTCCTGCTTTGTTCCCTGGAGGACTCAGGCGGAAAGGTCCTCCTGAGGATAGCTTCCACAGTGGCAACGAATATCTTCATCAGGCATGCTTCCGATGGACTTCCCCGTGGAAGATATTCGAGTACTTTGAGGAGTGGAATGTACAAATTCCATGACAAAATAGGAGGTTGAAGTGGGGTAGCAACTATGATTTCTGGAAGATCAACTGCCGAGGAATTTAAGGGAATCAGTCCATAGGCAGCTTCCCAGATGGTGCAGATTCTCCATTCAACCTCAGGGCCGTGAGCACAAAGCATTGACGCAATTCCTTGGGCAGTGGCTTCGATGGTTGCTTCGGCTGCAGGAACTTCGATCTGGTGAGGAATACAAAGATTGCAAACTAGTCAGCCTTGGGAGATTTGTACAGCAGACTATCAAGCTGGTATGGTGGAAAGAAAAGGATCAAACATGAAAGAGAAGATAACCATACTTGCTTTCTATAATTTGAACTATAGCCACCCGTAGGCTCATGCAGAATTTCTACCCCCTCAACTAGGCTTAACGGAGGAAAAAGCAGTGCGGGCTGAGAGAGTATGCGGAAAAGCAATGCGGCTGCAGCATCGGCAGCAACACCTGCCCTCATGGACATAGCAATTCCTATTGCACGCAAGAAATGCAGATGCAACCAGTTCCTGGGTAGCTACATCAAGAAAGAGAAAGCTGATTTTGTAATTACCAGATGAAGTTAGATAATAGACAACATACCAGAACAACAATGCAACAGGGTGATCAAAGGATCAGTACATCACTTACCCTAACACCAGATGCATAATCTTCAGCAGCTCGAAGGAGTTCCACAAGCTGTACAGCAGCATCAAGAGCGTCAGGAGCCCATGATGGCGGGGCTTCTAAAAGTCCCAGAAGAAGTCTCTGTGTAGCACTTGGAGTTGCAATGGCGTAATATCTGACCTTCAAACAAAGAAAGTGAGGGCGCAATTCTGAACCTGGGACTTCACCAGCCAAACCTCAAACTAATGCCCAGAGTATTACTCGATTCGATAAGCATAAATATAGAACATGTGATGCCAAAAAAAAAAAAAAAAAGAAGCAGTACCCAAATAGAAAGAGTTCTACAACAAAGGCAGCTGAATATTTACTGGATAAACACTGTGCAGATAGCATGTTCAGAAATTACCTGTGAAACAGTCGTGCATATGGCTCAAGGGCTGGAAGTCCTGCAACTAAATGCTCATCTAAGGCTGTTGTCGGGGGAGGAAGAAGAAGAGCAGGGACAGCAACTGCTGTCAAAGTAGCAGTCTCGTATCGAGCAACCTCATCATCACAAACACTTAATATTACACCAGCACCATTAGCAACAGCCCATCTTGGCGTTGAAGGAATTAGCTGAGGATGTTTACCAGATCCTCGCGAAGAAGCTAAAGCAAATTCATATGAGACAAATCTCATCGTAAGTGTCATAGGAGAAGCAAATTCGTGAAACATTCAAATGGTCGCAGGTGTTGGAAGAACATATGTGACAAAGCTCCTCCACACATAAAGGTTGGTGATACTTAGCAGCAGGTTTACAATTAATGAAAGGTAACTTTGTTGAATTGCTAATAAAGTCATCAACAACTTGTGTTATATATTAGACAACAGTCATACCCACCATCAACACAATTTGCTCATGATATCATAAACATACAGACAAATTATACAGAGATAAGTGATTGTATGTTCAAATTGTATCCTCTACTAATAAATAGATCTCTAGGATTTAAATGAACATTAACAAACAGGTTCTGCGGAATTACAAAGATAGATTAAGCTTACCGAGAATAGGAGGCCTGAGGTCTCCAGCAGCATATCTGCCCATAACACCACTACTCCTGTAATCGTAGATAGATTACAAGTAACAGTAAGCACACTAGCAACTTCAATGGAATGTCAAGGCCACAAAACCAAGATAAAAAGCAAGATGTGGAAACAGGTAGAAGTACAAGCCTCATAATCTACCTACCAACGGAAGTAATCACTTCTTATACCCAGAGGAGAAGCAAGTAATATATCAGCGATCCATGGAGACAAAGGCCTTAAAGGTTTCCTTTCCTGCTGTACAGGTGGGACAACTTTAGACTCTGAATGTGTCGACTCGGTAGTATCTCTGCACACACTTCTTTTTTCGGTTTCTCCAATTTGCTGTTCCATCTTATATATGGGACGATTATAATGGGTCAAAATGCGAAGAATTTCTCCACAAGCCATAGCCCATTGCTCAGAGTAATCATTCTGTCAAACGTTTAACATATCAGTATAAGAATGGTATAGAGACATGAAAATATAAGGGGTCATAGTTAGACAGCCAACAAGACATGGAAATTCTACCTCACTGCTTGAGCAGACTAAAGATATGAAAGAGGCAAACGGAGGAGTTTCCTTGTTGTAAACCAGAGAACCATCAATGATACATGCAATAATTGGAAGAATGACGGCATGACCATGCTCAGGATGATGGAGGACAAACATTGCTGTTCATCAGGAATAGAGATAGACATGACCAACACGGAATAATACATTAATAAACAAGGGCGAAGAAGGTTAATACCAAGGACATCATCCAAGAGGCGCTTCTCAGTTGATGGATACTGATTGCGAACCAACTGATACAAGTATTCATTCATCAACCAGAAACCAAATTCAGAAGACAATTCAGTTCAAAAAGAGAACATACACTAGAAGCACTTCTTCCAGTCTTAACTCTACAATAACAAGAAAACAAAGACAAGAGCATATCACTAACCTCGGCAACATCATCGGGGAATTGCTCTGATGTGAACTGCCCAAAGTATTCGACATAAGCAATAACTTGATCCTAGGCAAACCGGAGAAGATAATCAGTCAACAGAGTAGAAACTAGCAGCTGCTGACTAAATCCCACTATCAATGTTCACATGAATTATGTCTGAAAAAGCCCAAAACAACTACGAATTATGCTGCAAAACGATCTCAGGAGTTCTGAGAAAAGGGTGGTCTAAACTAATAAAAAGTTCAGACAGATCAAAATCATATTGCAGAGCAAAAGTTATCTATCTTACAGAATCAGATTGAGAGGACAAATGGAGAAACCATAGTGACAGCAACCGATGGATGTTATACCTGGCGTTGTTGAGGGTCTTGTGGGGGAGGCCAGAACAATGAGGAGAACTGAAGGCCATCGATCCACCTCTCGGATGAAGTAGCCATCCACAATTATCGACAAAAAGGAAAGCTACCCCCAAAAAAAATAATTAACATTCACATAAAACACCACCACTGAAGCAAACTCAACAAGAATCCTTCCTCCTACCGATCGAGTATCAATATTCCACTGCAGGAATCATACTTGAAACAAACCCACGATTCCTGGATCTACCAAGACCTCGAACAGAAATCCAAGGATCAGAAACTACTTAAAAAAACCATGTAACTCTATAAACCTAGGATTGTTTTGTCGGAGGAGTTAGGCTTCCGTCAGTAAAACTAAGAAGCAACGGCGATAAACCCTAGAACAAGGGTTTGAACTGAGAACAAGCTCCTTGCTGCAGAAAACAAAAATGTCAAGCTAAGCCAACAAGATTGGGAAGGGGATCGTATGAAACGAAGGAGAATCACAGGTAGAAACATACAAATCTGAGGATAAACAAAAATGAAGAATTAGAAAAAGGAAATGGAGGAAAAACCTGGAAAAGAAAGACAACTCAAAGAGAAGAAGAACAAGAAGGAGAAAGAAACCATAAGAGAGAGAGAGAGTAAAATTGTTGTTTTGTGGCGTTGCGGGCAGAGAGAGAAAGATTTGGACGGCCTCTCCACTCGGCTTAAGATTTCTGCTTACGTGGCATTGATATTTTTATTTTTTATTTTTAGTTATAACAAAAATCACTCGTACCATAAGATTCAGTCTTAACGAAGCTTATAATAATCTTCCCATTTTTTTCTTTTATTCAAGCAACCAACTCGCCGTCAAAAGCAACAAGTGTCCGAAGATATTTTGGGGGGAGGTACAATCTGCTGTTTCCACACAACCGTGCACCCCACTAGTTTTAGGCCGTTGATTAGGTTATATGTATCACGACGGGTAGGTCTGCCCGGGGCGTATGATGGCTGTGGATTCACGGGCAGCTTATGATGGGGCAGATCTTGAGAAAATATCTGGGCTTGAGATGGACCCCACCGGGCGTAGATATTTTCTCAGCTAATATTTTTTGCCCACTTGTATGAGGGAGAACAAAGTGACGTGGACGAATGAGAGAGAAGGAAAAGATATATGGACGTTGGATGTTCGCCTAACGCACACGTGGCGGAATGACGTGCGTGCAATATATATATATCTATAAATAAAAGATATCGGGATGGCTCATGGGCTTTGGTTGGGCTGCTGGGTTCGCTCCATTAAGCATACGTGTCACCTTTTTATTGGGCCGCGGAGCACCTTCTCCTTTTTTTTCGTTGACACTTGCTTGGTAATATTTTAACCTAAAGTAAATAAAAAGTAAAAAAGATTATCGAATATCAAAGGCTTCAATATAAAAAATGTATAATATAATGTATAGTACTAAAGTCACTCCATCCAAAGGAGATCTCATCATGTAGAAGAATTATGTTCCAAAAATATTTCAATAGTGATTTCAACCATTTGAACACGGAAACAAGAATCAGGGCCGTGCCTGAAGTATTGGAGGCCCCAAGCGGTGATAAAAAAAATGGTGCCCCTTATCTTTTACAACCAAATATTCTTTTATATTTTTCTTTTTTATTTCTTTATTTCTTTATTTATTTTTGGTATTTGGTGCCCCTGAAAATCAAATATTATTGTGGTGCCCTAGGCCTATGCTTGGACTGCTTGTGCTCAAGCACGGCCCTGACAAGAACAATCATATAGTGATATTACGTTGGCATAAATGTGAAATCATATGTTGTTTCTTGATCTCTGAAGCAATTGGAGAATTGTCGAGTAAAACAATATGATTACTAAGTGAACATCTAGTAGTTGGATATGATATCCAATCAATATCATAATAATCGTAGAGACGCGTGTCATTATCGTTCTATAATAAAATGTCATGACTAAGGATTTTCTTGAGAAAATTAATCATCCAGCTAATTTGTGATATTATTCAGGTGCATGATAGGGAGAACTTAAAGATGACAAAGTATAAAAAAATACCTGGATTTATCGTGTTTGTTTACAAGATCTAACATTATGTTCAGATGCTCCACATCGTCCACAATAAACTTTGGTTCCATATTTGCCTAACTTGGATTTTTTCTTCTGTGGAGATTCGTTTGGATCCTTTCTTCTATGATATTTCCTAGGTCTACCAGGCATATTTCTTACCGCGGGTGGATGGATAAGATTTTCGCCCGATTTATTCCAAAACTTTGCACCAGAAAGTGGAGAAATGTTTCTCTTGTAAGTGTCTTGCCTTACTCACCAAATAATACTAACTGATACTCAACATCTTTTCTTATTTCAATCATCACACAATATGCATGTTGACAAATAATACAACTTATGTCTCATCTTCTGCATGTACACGTTCGTTGCCTCAAATTAACCACATATGATATTCCAGTATCATCAACTTCAAATCTCTTGTATAACTAGGATATGAGACACAACTACCACTCTTCAACTTAGCTTTCCTCTAAAAGTGATCTCTATTTCGTTATCACTATCATGCGATTCTAAATCTCATTCCATGTACGACTCTTCATCACTATCAATCCATAACTCATCGCAAAAACTTTCTAATTATGAATCATCATCCTCGACTAGTTCTCGCAATCATTAAAAATCAACCATTAATAAGTATTAAAAACCAACAGTTATTGAAATAAATTATGCCTCCCAATTTGCCCCGAGTGTATAACGGATATAATCCGTGTGATTGATACGAGAATATTCTCTGAGATCACACGGATTATTGTGATGATATTCTACGAGATATTCTAGACATTATCTGATATCTTATTTAATACCGAAATATTTCCGAAGATTGTATAATATTCTGCGATATTATATTTCCTTTTCCGTACGATATTGGATACTATATAAGAAAATATTTTATGATTAATAAAG
>CM071876.1:28806180-28819912 GCA_036759665.1 Gynandropsis gynandra | reverse complement strand
TCATGGTATCAGAGCTTCTAACTTAAAAAAAAATTATTTCTCCTCGGACGATTCTTTTTCTCTCCTTCTTTTTTCCCACCTCCTTGGTTCTTATTCTACGTCAGTCTCTTTCTTCTTCTCCCAGATCCTTCTTCTTCTTCACGCTAGATTCTCGGTCGATTCTTCTTTTTCTCAGTGGACTCTTCTTCTTCGGTCGTTCTTCTTCTTTTGCTCATTGCTTCTTCTTCTTCTTCCCATATTCCGCCTTTAAATATACCTCTGTTTCCTCTCGAAATTGATCCATCTTCTGTTTTCTTCTCGACCGATGAAAATTGATTTATTCGATCCTGTTCTCTGTGATTTCTTTCTTCCTCCTTTCTCTCCGACGAAAATTTCCTCTTGGTTTCAATGATTTTTGAATCTGTTATCTATGATTCTCCGATCCCCCGTTCTGTTTCTTCTAATCCAGACCCTCGACGCCCTATGGCGTATTGAACCCGACGCCCTATGGCGTATTGAACCCGACGCCCTATGGCGTATTGAACCCGACGCCCTATGGCGTGCCGAACCCGACGCCCTATGGCGTACCGACCCATGAGCGTTTTTCTTCCAAGTTGGGCGTCCACAATTTGCACACTCCAACTTGAGGGAGGGTATAACGGATATAATCCGTGTGATTGATACGAGAATATTCTCTGAGATCACACGGATTATTGTGATGATATTCTACGAGATATTCTAGACATTATCTGATATCTTATTTAATACCGAAATATTTCCGAAGATTGTATAATATTCTGCGATATTATATTTCCTTTTCCGTACGATATTGGATACTATATAAGAAAATATTTTATGATTAATAAAGAAACGAGAAAACTTGATTCAATGTAGTCGCATATTTTATCAGAGTGTCCCTCGAGCGTCCCAATCTGCCACGAGCATTCTCGAGCATCCCAATCTGCCCCTAGCATCCCCGAGCGTCCCAATCTACCCCGAGCATCCCCCGAACGTCCCATCTACCCTGAGCGTCCCCCGAGCGTCCCAACCTGCCCCGAGCGTGAGCGTCCCAATCTGCCTCGAGCATCCTCAGAAGAACGGACAACGAACTAGAGAATGGGCACCGAACTCCGAATGGGAGAACGGACGACGAACGCTGGACGGAAGAACGGACGACGGACGATAGATGTCGGATAAGAGAACAGATGACGAAAGGAGAAGGACAACGACGAAATATGCCGGACGAGAGAATATATGCCAAATGATTGAAGGAGAAGGACAACGGACGATAGACGCCGGACGACAGAACAAACGACGGAAGGAGAAGGACGACGGGCGAGGACCAACGAATGAACAATAGGCGAGAAGACATACCTCATGGGAGAACCAACGGCGGACGGCTGTAGCATCCTTCGATCTGGAGAGAACGGTGGCATCGGAAAACTGCAGAGAGGAACAACAGTTTAAGTTGAAGGAGGAGGGAGAAGAAAAATATTTTTTATTGTTTAAGTTAAAAATTTATTAATTAATTATGTAATTGGGTTAATGGGTAATTGGATTTGGGTAATTGGATATTTAGGGTTAGAAATAGTTAACAAAAAAGTTAACGGAAAAAGAAATATGATGAATGCTTAAAGTTTAGAAAGAAATAATATTAATAACGATAGTTTAAGGGGAATTAGATAAATATAAATATTCATAAAAAAATAAGATTAAAATGATATAATTTAAGAAGAATATGCTTTTCTCTATTTATTTAACTTATGTAAATGATTTTATCATTCTCCGAAAAATGGTTTATATAAATGATTTATCTTAATATTACTTATCAATTATGACAAATAATATAATCACGAGATATTTATTAGTCGTATATAATATTTAAGTAGTGGAATGTCTTCTTTGAATTTTGTGGTTTTGGATGGACGACACAAACTAGAGAGTGGAAGCGTTGACAAACGAAGAATCTAGAAAGGGACGAAGATGAATTATATGATAATATATAATTATAATATATAGATGTGAAATGGAGATTAACAATTAATTAATTAATAATAGTAATTATAATGAGTGAAGAAGAGGATGATAAGGTAAAACGTGGGCGAATGAAACGCTGGGAAACACATATTGGTCGGTGACACGTCACGTACCAAACCCCAGACATTGGTTTGACATCTCTCACCTTTCTCATTTAATTATCACTTCTTGTTTTTATTATTATTTATTAAAATCTTAATTCATAACAATGATGGGTCTTGAAATATTTGGAAAAAAATACAAAAAGATAGAAAATGAAATGAAATTGGAATATAAAGCATCCCAAAAGACAACCAAAAGACCACATCGGATCGGAAAGTAACAACATATATGATGTTATGTTATGTTATGTGGTGGATCAAGCCGTCCATTAGGAAAGACTCTGCTTTTATATGTAATTAATTATTAAAGTCTTTTATGTATACATAAACATGTTGACAAAAATTGTAATGTTTCTACATAATTGCTTTTTTATAATGCGTTGTATGGAATTTTATATGAAATTTATGTCTATATTATTAAATCAATATTATTTTTTGTACATACAATTATATGCACTAATTATAATTCTACTTTCAATATTTTTTAGAAGAAACACCCAATATTAAACCGATCAATTTTGTCCTTTTTAACCTTAAGATCACACTATTAATCAGGATTAAATAAATAACGACTATGAGTGAATATTTGATTATTTGTATTTATATCCGGCGAATAATCAAATTTATTATTTGTATTTGTAAATTTAGATATTTGTGAATATGAATATATATCGGATATATGAATATACGAATATTCATATCCAAACTCATCAAATATAATCTAAAACTCAAATTTAAATTGTACAAAGATGTAAATATATATAATATAAATAAAACAAAACACTAAATTTTCACGTTTATCTCTACATCAGTCATTTAAATTTAGTTTAGTTGATGATTCTATGAGGACCGTCAATTCACCTAAAACAATGAAACAAATTGTTAGATTATACACTAAAATAAAACTCGCAAAAAGTTATATATTTAGTGAATTCTATTTTTTATACATTGTAATGTCTCTATAACATTATCCAATCTATTTGAATTAAAACCAAATTTGAGTGTAAATTAAATCTTCAATAATATTAGCTATTTTAAAGTATTTGATGTTTTAGTATTTCAATTGCATATTTGTCCATTTACTTATATAATATGTGTTTAAATAAGATTAATAATGTTTTTATTTTCAATTTGATCATTAAAATCAATTTTGATATATGTATCTATATATTAACTAAATTTTATATTTAATACTTACATATATGAATAGTTCGAAAATTTGAGTCTACTATTTATATTTGTATTTGTATTTTTCGAATATTTGCTTTCTAATATTTATATTTGTAATTTTGTTAATGGATATTCGAATTTTCGGTTCGAGTACAAATCGAATACTAATACTTTGAATATTTTGCTGAACCCTACCATCCATAATCACATCAAATTTTTTTAGGTTTATTTTTCTATTTCTCTTCTTAAAAGGGGTGGGTCGAGCTTCTTTTAACATTTTAGATACTTTATATTTTTATTTTTAATAATCAAACATTAAGATTATCATCTCACTTATAATGAGGTTTATTTTGTTTATATTGTAATTAACAATGAACGGAAAAAATATTTCGAATAAAGATTGCAAATCAAATATTGATATATTTTTTTTGTCTATTATGCATCCTTATAACTAAAATTTTATTTATCTTAATGACGGGTAGAAATTGATTTTACAGATTCATTGATTTTACATCATTAAAATATGAAATTTCTTATTCAACAATGCATGAAACTTATATGAACCGATGTTTATATCTCACTCACAATTGTATCCAAATACCATTGTGAGTATTTCAAACATTTCTTGGTGAATATTTCAAACAACATCCATGCTTATATAACATCCAAGAGTATTAACATGTCCAAAAGTTAAATATATAGATATAAAATTATGTTACACCGAAATATTATATTTCGTTTTCGTATCCATGCATTATAATCTCTCAAAATAAAATACATTTCTCATAATAATTACCAAAAGCTAGATTTGGAATTTGAATAAGCCATTGGCCTTTAGAAGAGAGAGTTGTTGTGGAGTTTAAACAAAGACTAAATGAACATTACAACAACAACATTTCGTCCGTATTCAGATAACGGTCATGAATCCCTCATTCTCGATCTCTGCGTCAGTGAAAGTGAGCGCCCGCTGAAGTTTCCGAGCAGAGAAGACTTCCACCTCCGCCGTGTAGGTGGCCGTGACAGGACGGTGATCGGAGAGTGTGTGTTCGCTGCGTTGGTACCTCACCAGCTTCATTCCTTTGCCATAGGAGAGAACTCTGTCGCACCACGCCGGAGTTCGTCGACCCGCCTTGACATCCTCGCCGCTGTATCGATGGGAGTTAACGTGATACTTGTAGGTGGGTGCAAAGTCTAGGGTTCCTTCTGACCATCCATCAAAAGCCCCACCTTTCTTGTACTCTCTCACCAACTGTCCGTTCAAACATAGATATCATAGTTATGTAATACGCAGTTGCAGTTGCATCAAGTATTCATGTTGTATTTACCTGATCTTTCTCTAGTAACTTGGACCACTCTTTGTTGGAGATGAGCTGTCTGGTTGCATGGTAGGGCAAGCTGATCCGATAGTTCAAATCACCCAACCAAATGATTCTTCTGCAGGCATCGTACGTAGATGAAGAGAAAGATTGAGACAGCTGCGTTGAAACAAGTGAGGGGTGGGAGAGAATCACTCACTCGTGATCATGGATAAGTTTGGGAAGCCCTAAAGCAGAAACGGAGTGAAAGATGGTTCTCTTATGAATCTCATGAACATCGGTGTTTCTCTTTAGCTGATCAACTTCTCTTTCGCCTGCTGTAAGATGCGTGCATATGAAACAGAAGAACGTCTGATAGATGGACATGCTCACAGACACCGCACCCTGTATGTTCATTCACAGTTTAGACATGGAATATCACATCTATTGGAAATAAGACTTACTCAAGTTGATCTCTACATGTAGAGGTATGCTCTAAGACGATCTTCCCATCTTCAACGCACTCTCGAATGAAATGAAAGTGAATGTTGATGTGTTTGCTCTGGTCATGAAAGACGGGGTTCTTGCTCAATGCGATTGTGGACTTGTTATCCACCCTAAGCTCTGGTGCTTGAGGTTCCGAGCCAAGGAAGTCACTCAACAGTTGCTAAACAGATGCCTTGCCAGGTTGCGATTGACATGGCGATATATTCTCCCTCACATGAGGACAAAGCTACTACCTTCTCCTTCGTCGATTAACAAGTGATGGGGCTAGTGGCAAGAAAATAGAAGATACCGCTTGTGCTCTTGCGTACGTCGATGTTACCAGCCATGTCGCTATCACTAAATCTAACTAGGCGTGGTTGACCATCACATTTCTTTCCGTAGAACATTCCATATCTACGTGTCCTAGAAATGTATCATAACACATGCTTCTATTATCATATGATCTTCGTGTGGCTTTTCCTTGGAGAGACTCATGTATCCTAATGCATAGGCTAGGTCTAGTCGTGTGTTCACAAGGTACCAAAGTCACCAATTCACTACTAGAAATTTTAAATTTAGGGACGGAATTTCCGGACGGATTTTGATCCGTCCCTAATTTACGGACGAAAATTTTTGTTCGTCCTTAAATTCCAGACAAATTTTAATCCGTCCGTAATTTACAAACGAAATTCTTTCCGTCCCTATTTCCGGACGGATTAGGGACGGATTTTTATTTTTTTTAAATTTATTTATTTTATTTTTATTTATTTTTTATCACTTTTTATTTTTTTACAAAAAAAATTTCCGGACGGCCTAAAACATCAATCCGAAAATTAAGGACTGATTTTTTGTATCCGTCCAGAATTTTTTTATTTTTATATTATTTTATTTATTATTTATTTCTTTAATTTTATTTTTTTGGAAAAAAAAATTCCGGACGGAAAAATATATCCGTCCGGAAATTTTTAAAAAATAATATTTAATTTAAAAAAATTAATTTTTTATATAAAAATATATAAAATTTTATTCCGGAATTTTTTTCAAATAAAATTAAATAATTTAAAACCAAAAAATTAAAAAACCGTCCCTAATCCGTCCGGAATTAGGGATGGATTATGGACATATTTTTTAATTCGTTTGAAATTAGGGACAGATTAGGGACGAATTATTTAATCCGTTTAGAATTAGGGACGAATTAATTAATCCGTTTGGAATTAAGGACGAAATATTTGAATCCATCCGGAAACCCAATCTTATAAATTCATTCGCAAAGAATAAGAAGAGAAAGAAAAAGAGAATGAAGAAAGAGAAAGAGGAATAGAGAAGAAGGCATGTGAGACGACGGCGGCGGAGGTGGAGACGATGGCGGTGGTGGAGACGACGGTGGAGGTGAGGTGGCGATGGCGGTGACGACAGCGACGGAGGTGGAGACAACGACGACGGTTGATTTGGAGGCGACGATAAAGAGAGAAGAAGAAGTTTAATCTATCACAAAAATGTTTTTATTTTTATTTTTTTTATTTTTATTTTTATTTTTTTATTTTTTTATTTTTTTTTTGAAAAAAATTCCGGACGGAAAAATATATTCGTCCGGAATTTTTCTTCTAATTTTCGGAAAACATTTCCGGACGGAAAAATATATCCGTTCGGAATTTTTTTAAATTTCTTAATTTTTTAAATTTTTTAATTTTTTTAATTTTTTCCGGACGGTTTAGGGACTACTAAATCCCTCCGGAATTTCGGACGAATTCCGAACGGAAATTAATTAGCGAAGTTTATTTACGGACCGATAAAATCCGTCCGGAAAACGTCTGGAAACCATTTTCCAGACGAATTAGGGACGGATTTTGCTGTCTGGAAATTTAATTTTTCTTGTAATGATTATACTTGGATATTCGATTGCTTTGATGAGTGGACTGGAACTTTCCTTGCTAAGCGTCAAACGTGTTTACATAGGCACCTTGCAAGGGTTGGAGTTACTCATTCTGCATCTCTCCAATAATTTCTTAGCAGATGTTGACTAACAGAGCATGATTTCAGTTGTACTTTGATTGACCTCAAGTCTGAGATAGTAGATCAACAACCCAAGATCGCACAATGGGAACAAGTTTTTCATTTCGGTCTTGAACACTTTAACATCATCATTTTCTCACCCATTGATAATCAAGTCATCAACGTAGACACCCACGATAGGTCGTGAGGTTCCTTTATTCCGAGTGTATATCCCGTGCTCAAAGGTACTCCTCTTGAATCCAAGTGACCGTAGACTTGCATCTAACTCGGTGTTCCACGCTCGTGGTGCTTGTCAAAGTCTATAAAAGGTCTTATGGAGGCATAAGACATTCTCTTTGTGGTTGTGTCACATGCACCTCTTTTTTTTGAATGCCATTGAGGAATGCACACTTGACATCCATGTGATGGATTCCACCCTTCGCTCGCTGCTAAGGCCAACAAGAGTCGTACAGACTCTATGCGTGCCATGGGTGCAAAGACTTCATCAAAATAAATCCCCGCATGTATCACGTATCCTTTTACAACCAATTGCGTCATGTGTTTAACAATGACTCCATGTTCGTACGCTTTACCTTGAACACCCATTTGAGTCCAACGACTCGATGACCGACAGGAAGGTCGACGATTTCCTAAGTATCATTGTCATTGATTGCTTTCATCTCCAATGCTCGTGTTTCTCTGCCTCAACAAAAGATGTTGGCTCTTCTACCGTGGTAAAATACAACTCTCCATCCTCTAAGGCACGAGGAACAAACCCGTGTGGTGATGATTGTCTGAAGATGTTATTGATCATTCGACGTTGGTCAGAGGCGACACAAACTCCACTACCTTTAGTGTTGCATCAGGAGTTCGAGGGGACTCTCGACTCGTTTCTCTTGGGTCAAGTACACTCGTAGTTATATACTTTATGCTAAATGAATCTATTGAAACAGTAGTGTCACCCTTGTCAGTGGCCTTTCAATCCCATTAAGCCACTTCATGAAAGACAACATCACGTGTCACGTGCACCCGGATGTTGATTGGGTCGTATACTCGGTATGCCTTAGACCCAGCTTCGTACCCAACAAAGATCATTGGTTGTCTTTGATCATCAAGCTTCTTCAAATTTGTCCTAGTGTCTTTAACATGTGCGATGCAACCGATGTACGCAGGAAATGGTTTTTCGGTTTCGCACCATGCCAAGCCTCATATGGCGTCTTTTCATCAAGACTACGTGTTGGAGACCGATTGAGGATAAATACTGCAGTGGTCACAACCTTGCTCAGAATTCTGTTAGAAGACCTTTTGCCTTCAACATGCATCGGGCCATGGCAACAATTGTCTGGTTGCAGCGTTCAACGACTCCATTTTGTTGTGGAGAGTAGGGGGGCCGTGAATTGTTGTTGGACTCCCTTCTCGACACAATATTTCCTAAACTCCACCGATGTAAACTCAACTCCATGGTCAGTACGAAGAACATTGAGCTTTTGTCCCCATTGTACCTCTATCGCAGCTTGGAACTCTTGATTACCACTGGAGCTTGGTCTTTGCTTGCAAGAAGAGTGGACCACATATAACGACATATAACGACTGAAGTCATCTATGAGCAGTAGGAAATAACGATTCCTACTTGGTGTCATCGGTGTGATGGACCCGCATAGATCACCATGTACAAGATCAAGAATATCTTCCCCGCATTGTTGCAACTTTTCTGGAAACGCATTCTGCCTTTGCTTTTCCATGAGACAACTATCACATACTTGATCAGCTTGACCAATATATAGCAACCCACGCACCATGTTGTATTGTGTAAACTTGCGTAGTGCTTGAAAACAGATGTGGTCGTATCTTACATCGCGCAAATGGCTTCTAGCATCATCTGATTTGCCTGTTCATCATCGGTGCCTACCTCGATGACTGCCCAAAGCACATGTGTTCGGAGCATCACCTTCATCATTAGTGATCAATCTCCATAATTAGTTTTCGTGAGCATTGAAAATGTCGCACCTCCTACCTACTTAACCACCTTCTGCACCACACGGTTGTCATCATCTAGACGTCGCCCCGTAATCTTCCACCAACCCACTAACAATGATAAGTTGACCACTAACAAATCGAGTAACAAAATCCACAAAAAATAACCTTTAAGGTGCTTAAGGTGCAAAGGATAAAATAACCTTTAAGGTATAAAGGATAAAAAAAGGTCAACAAAATGGAGGCAAGAAAGTGAAAGGATTTATGCACAAGTTGCATACCTTGTTACCGATATAACCCATCACACCAACACCAACGGTAGAGACTCGTACGTTCTGAATATGCTTCCGCAGGCTCCGCTTCACCCATACAGTCAAGAAAATCCCAACCATCTGTTTACTGAGGAGCCTCACATAGGCAGGCCTCCGTTTCCTCTTCATGACTGCCTCCAGGTCCATTTCCGCTAGAGCCAACACATCCGCCGATATCTCCTTCCCGCCCATTGATTTAAACGAACTGTAGGTCTTGAAAGACTTGGTAGCTTTGAATGATTTCACCGATTTGAAGGAGGGCTGTTTATCAAGAACACATTGGCCTACCATGTTCAGAGGTGGCTCGGCCCAGCTCAAACCGATCCGTTCAGTGCCGCTGAGCATTCGGTTAAGCGTTTTCAGACCGGTTTGACTCTCAAGATCCTCATTGTCGACACGCAAGCAACTTTGTCTGTCAAGCTTCTTAGGGGACGAGAACTGCCTCTGAACTGCTTCGCGGGGCGTCTGCTCCTCCAGGGAGTTGATGCATTCTTCATCTTCTTCGTCGATGGGGTGTATCTCAGCGCCGGTGTCGCTGTCGCTTTCGAAGAACACGTCTTGATCGATGTCATGATGGTCTTCAGAGGGTTTGAATTTACGAGGGGAGGGAGGGTCGGAGTAGCTTTTGACCCTCGAGGCCTTAGGACGGACTCTGTTGAGGGCGTCCTCGATGATGTTCTCCCACTTCGTCACGGGTCGTCTGTCTTCAGCTCCTAGCACATTCCCCGCATTTAACGGCACAATCTCCTGGAGACTGCCCCCAAGGAACAACAGTCAAAGGCTTTGGTCTAATCGTAGAATCGAAAGGGGTAGCAAATGATATACCCGAGGACGTAAATGTCAGCAGCGTCGTTGATCTGAATCCAGTCATCGATGTCAAGGTCGGGCGGCGGTGAGACGCCTTCGACATTCCATGTACCAACACACACTCTGCAAAAAAAATGTTATTAGATGCTCAGATCAAACCCTAAGTAGAGCATGTTTCAAAAGAATACCTGATGTCTTTGGTGTTGATATATTGTGCTCTGAAGGTCTCGGAGTTCCTTCGCCTTAACCTTGGAAGGCCATCTGAACAAAACAACGGAAACTGAATCACAGGAAGAAGAAGCAAATTGAATCAAAGAAAGATGGGTGATACCTTCGTCGGAGCAAGAGTCAGTCTCATCATCTCCTCCGTAGCTGTTGTTGTCGTCGTCTTCGTCTTCCTTGTCGGATCCTCTGGCGCTAATGTTAAGCCACTTGCCCATCACCACTTTCGCCCACAGGCTCTGTAGTAATAACAAACATTATCGTACTGTTTCTGGATTTGACAGATACATTACACACAGACATAGACAGATGGTTTCAAAGTGAAAAGAAAGAGAGGTCCGACCCACCTGAGATTTCTGGGGGGAGGCTTTCTTCATTTGGAGGGATCTATCTGAAAGATGGAGAGAGATAACTTTTTGAACACGTCACATGAAACTATGAACGATGAAAGCTAGAGATTGCAACAAAAATGGCTGGAAAATGTCGATCCAGTTCGAGGGTTTAGGTGGGTGGGACCCACAAGTGAATTTAATAGAGAAAGGCACTCACCTTTCTGCACCGTCGTCTCTTTGGTTGGATTGGATCACCTGCAAATAGAAAAGAAGCAACTTTACAAATAACAGATTCACTGTTGGAATGTGTAATCCAGAGAGAGATGAGATCTCAATCCAAACAACCCTAAACCCTGATTATGATTAAAAGTCGAATCTTTACAGAACCCACACCCTGATTAAGATTAAAAGTCGAATCTTTACAGAATCCAAACCCTGATTAAGATTAAAACTCGAATCTTTACAGAACTCAACCAACAAAGGATTTGGATACATCCATACATACATAGATAGATACAAACCTTTGTAGGGATTTTGGATGTTTGAAAAGAACACAATCTCTTNACTCTTTCCATCTTCTTCTGATATCGACGCGTGTCTCCTCGGCAATGGTCATGATGATCCGACTAATAAATGAACACTTTCTTATTGTATTTTCTATTTTCTATTATAATGGATGATGATGATAATTGTGAATAATAATAATGATGAACACGAAATGGTTCCAATAATTTGGCGGCGTTTGGGAGTTTTCGCCCATTTTGTGTTATACAAAGGAAGGGAACAGCAATTGGCATCTCAGCACATGTCACCACCGATTATCTCGTTTCATCTTTTTAAAAAGAAATAGATTTAAACAAATCAATTTGTTTTTTGGTCGCCCTGTTTGATTTAAAAAAATGATATTATATATTTCATTGAATACGTTAGTCGTCGGTGACGTTAGTCGTCGGTGTTAGAACAATCCTTTATATAGTATCAATATAATATAATATACAATGAACTTAGAAACTGAAACAAATAAATATAAATACCGAAAGTTTGATCGAGGCCTGCTAGCAGTATCCTAAGACAGAATTTGTTTCCGCCTAGAGGATTCAACGATCACAGAATTGTATTCTGGCGAATCTACTTTGTATGTTGTTTTGTTAGAAGAGAGCAGAACGGATTCATTGTTTCTTCAATGGCAAGTCTCTATTTATAGAGCACTTAGGAGCCAAAATTCGGTTAACCTTGAACAGTCATGATTGTTCATAAGGTTGTGACTGTTGATGGAAGGGTTGTGTCTCTTCGGTTCAAATTCGAAGGGTTATGTCTCTTCGGTTTAAATTCAAAGGGTTGTGTCTCTTCGTTTAAATCCGAAGGTTTGTGTCTCTTCGATTTAAATCCGCAGGGTTGTGTCCCTTCGATTTAAATTCGAAGGGTTGTGTCTCTTCGATTCAAATCCGAAGGGTCGTGTCTCTTCGTTTAATAGTTGCATCCCTTTACATTCCCTCTCTTCATTTTTCTATCAATACCCCACATTTTCTAATCAAACTATAATAATACCCCACATTTGATTAGAAAATAAGATATTATTTCTAATAGGTTTGGTATAAATACGAAAAGGTGTCTTTTGGACTTGAACCTTTCGTTGTGAACACTTGTCGGATATACTTAGTAAGATAGTGAACTCAAGTCTTGAACTACTTACGTTTCACAGTAAATCAAGTCAACAAGTGTCACATATACCATCCCGACACATTTCGATTCTTACGGTTGTGTTCATTTGGTCCTGAACAAATCCTTCATTCACGAGACTTCTAGATAACTTAGCCATTTCAGTTATCATAGATGCGACTCCACATCAATCTCATATAGGTGATGCTAATTAGATATAGTCCGTTTCTATTATCTGTTACCAAGACGCTATCATCATTAAGAATCCAAAGATTCATCCCTTAAATCATCAACGGATACACACTTCAGTATAGGAATAGTTATAGTAGTGTGTGTCACTATTGAGTCTTCCCCAACTAGTTTGCCTATTGAACCTAGACCATGGGATCTCCAATGTTGCCAGGTTAGGTTTCCGCCAAGTAATGACTCATTCTATTGGCTTTAATCCTATTCCCCTCGCTGTATTCAAAACTTGCTCTCTATTAAGACCTTTGGTAAATGGATCCGCTAAGTTTTCCTTTGATTTTATATAATCAATGGAAATAATTCCATTCTTGAGCAAGTCTCGTATTGTATTATGACGTTGCCTTATATGCCTAGATTTGCCATTTTATATTTGGTTTTTGGCTCTCGTTAGGGTGGCCATACTATCACAATGTATGCAAATGGCAGTAACAGGTTTTTGCCATATCGTTATTCCTTCCAAAAAGTTTTTAAGCCATTATGCTTCTTCAGCGGCTTTATCTAAAGCGACAAATTCTGTATTTCTAGTTATGCCTTCAATTTCGGAATTGTGAACCAAAAACCTATAAGCGGCACTATTCTTTGCTGGACCAATATAGATACAATCTAAAGTCTTTGGTCCGAGTTTTGTTATCTTTGGTAACGGTATTTGGACTTTCGCAAGACAACCCCGCACACTTTCATAGTCTTATATGTTGGTAATCGACCTTTCCATAACTCATATGGAGATTTATCGCTTGTCTTATGAGGAATTCTATTTAGAACATCATTCGCTGTAAGTACTGCCTCACCCTATAAATTTGTTGGTGCTCCGGAACTTATCAACATTGAGTTTATCATATTCTTCAATGTTCTATTTTTTCGTTCAGCGACTCCATTTTGTTGTGGAGTATATAGTGCAGTTGTTTGATGCACTATTCCTTGCGAAGAACAAAATTCTGTAAAGTCTTTAGATAGATATTCTCCACCTCTATCCGACCTTAAGATTTTTATTCTTTTGTCAAGTTGATTTTCAAATTCCGCTTTGTATTGTTTGAACATACTCAAAGCTTCATCTTTGGTACGTATCAAATAAACATAACAATACTTACTACTATCATCAATGAATGTTATATAATAATTTT
>CM071876.1:28764092-28804418 GCA_036759665.1 Gynandropsis gynandra | reverse complement strand
GAAGGGTTGTGTCTCTTCGGTTCAAATTCGAAGGGTTGTGTCTCTTCGGTTCAAATTCAAATGGTTGTGTCTCTTCGTTTAAATCCGAAGGGTTGTGTCTCTTCGATTTAAATCCGCAGGGTTGTGTCCCTTCGATTTAAATTCGAAGGGTTGTGTCTCTTCGATTCAAATCCGAAGGTTTTTGTATCTCTTCGTTTAATAGTTGCATCCCTTCACATTCCCTCTCTTCATTTTTCTATCAGTCGGTGCCCTACGAACTGATGACGCCATTTAAAAACAAGTGGCAGAGAGTGATGATACTCAGGAGGAGTCTGTTAGGCCCTTCTCTAACTGAATTGAATATTTAATCTGGTGTGATAGAAGATGTGACCCTCTATTATTTCAAACCATATATAATCTTGGGAAATTTAAAAAATTTTAGTATTTTTTAATTGAACTCTGATCTAAATCCAATTGCAATTGGACACTTTTAAGAGGTTGATAATTCAGATTTTGAATCAAGTTTGTTCCTCATCCTCCCGAAATTTACAAAAATCGAACCGAATTGATCATATTTTTTGGTTCGAAACATTTGGGAGAATTTAGATTTAAATTATTGAAAATCTAACTGAATTGAATTTGAGTAATTTAGATTTAAGATTAATGGAAACAAACTAATTTTAAACTCAATTCAGATTCGAGTTATCAAAACCAAAATAAATCTAAAAAATTAAGTCAAGTTTAGGGTGGGGTTAAAGGTTGGTGCCTTAATATTTATGGTGTCATCCGAAAATGATGAATAGTTAAATTGGGTTAAAGTCTAAGAAAATTTGTTGGAATTATTGAAATAAAAATAAATTCAAATTTGATTAATACAGATTTAAGGTTATTGAAATCAAAATAAATCTGAATGTAATTCAATTCTAATATGTTTAAATGAAGAGAAGAAATATATTTTATCTAATCTCTCAAAACACTTACTCCCTTTAATCCCAATTGCACTCATATATATAAATAACTACATTCCAAAACACCAACGGGTATAAAGATTAATATATATTTTACTAATAACCCTCAAGTTGGAGTATGCAAGTTGCAAATTTCTAAATTGTGAAGGAAATCATCAAACTCCTTCTCGCCAAACGCATTAGTAAATATATCAACTAGTTGATGTTTGGTAGTCATGTGTTAGTGACAATAGTTCCAACAACAATCTCATTACAGATAAAATGACAATCCACTTCAATATATGCTTTGTTCGTTCATGAAAGACAGAATTCACACTTATATATCAGTAGAACATGACGAATATGAGAGATACTAAGATCATGTAAAAGAGACTTAATCCATTTAATTTCAAACAGAATCATGGTTATTGCTTTATACTCTACTTCCACGAAGGAACAAAATAAAGTCGACTCCTTCTTAGTTTTCCAAGATATAGGTGAATCTCTAAGATGATAAAACACCTTGTAACTGACCATCATGTCAAAAGGACATCCAACCTAGTTTGAATCACAACAAGATGTAATACGAATATCACACGATACACGATACATTTGACTCTAACTCAACTTGAAATAATGAACGACACGCGAAGCTTCATTTAAATGTGGATCATTGGATCTGGATAAGGCGAAGATTTTGGAAAAGGTAATCGATGATACTGTCCCATTGAAAAAGTAAGTAGACCAACTTCATAAACTTTATCGATAACATACTTTCATTGAAAAAGACATATACTATATGGGTTACGAGCCACCTCGATTCCAAGAAAGTACTTCAAATAAAGTATGAACACAGATACTCCTTAAATTTTTTAAGAGTAGCAGGTGAATTATCCGAGAGGATCGGATCATCAACATACACCAAAATATGAAATCACATATATTATCTGTAAAAAATAAACAATGAGTAGTATGCATATGACTTAACAAATCCATAATCCCGTAGAGTCAAGGCAAGTTCGGCAAACCAACATTTAGGTGCATTTTTCAACCCATATAAAAGACCTCTTTAGACGAAAAACGTGACCATCAAAATGATCATCAAAACCTGGCAATAACTTCATATCGACTTCTCATGTGAGATCACCATGTAAAAAAGCGTTATGAACATCTATTGATGAACTTCTCAATTCCTAGTGACAAAGTATTGTAGTTAGTCAGATCAGTGGATCTATCAACATCATATCGTGTTGGGATTTTGGTAACCTTACGAGTGATAGAGCATTGTATTGTACTGATGATTGGGGTACGTTGTGACCTTATGAGATCATCAGTGTTTTGGGGTCCTTTGGACTTTGCGAGCGTTTGCTTGAGCTAAAGTCTTGTGGATTCGATGAGTTATGATCCGGTGTGATACTAGTTTTAGACTTAGGATACTCAGTCGGGTTGGGTAGAATTGTACATGTGTCTTTAGTGTGATGATAGATCATTATTTTCTGTTATTAAGTTAAAAGTGAGAGAATACGTGACACACAATGCGTACACATATTGATCTCACTGAGTGCATCTTTGTACTTACCCTATTTATCAACTGTCATGGATGAACAAATTACGTTAAAGAAGAAGAATAATGAAGTTGAGCAGTATCATAGAGATCAAAGCGGACCAAAGGATAAAAGGCCTGCAAGAGATCTTGATAAGTTTTATTTGCATTTTATAATTATCTTTTTGATAGATGCATAGAAAAACTAGTATTCGTGATATAATTGTGGTAGGGTTATTTTGGGGATCTAGATGTTATAACTGTATTCTCTATTATATAAGGAGAGGGTTATAAGGGGAAGGGAAGAGGGTATTTTAGTGGATTTTGGGTTAGGGGAGAAAGAAGGATTCTCCAGAAATATTCCTTCATTCGTGTTAAGCTTTGTCGATATATACTATATCAACTTTGATCGGGTAATTTTTGATTTGTGGTGTTTTGTTCTTATCAAATTGGTATCAGAGCACTAGGATCCATGGGTGAGAAGTTTATTTTTGTTCATGTATTCTTTGGGGATGAAAATCTACAATCATGGTTGGATTGGATTGAGAAGTATTTTACTGATAACAAATATACTACCGATCTAGAAAAATGCAGTTCGCTTACGGATTCATTGACGAAGAAGCCTTATCTTGGTTTCATGAACAATAAATGCAATCTCCATTCTATACTTGGTGGGGATTCAAGATGGTTCTCATGGTTATATTTGGAGAAGTTTCTGCAGACAAAAGATGGAGAGATACGGCAGGACGATATATGTGACCACCTCCAAAATACCCAATGTGTTTGAGCGACGATATACGTGACCACCTCTTTGAGGTGATAGTGGACACTCTTAGCACTGTGGTTGTTCCGGGATAAGGGTGTAACACTTTCATCGGAAAATTCGTTTAATGACGACGACAACCCAGGAAGAATGTTCTCTTGGCAGAAGAAAACCAACCAACTCCAATCTTGGTGATTTTGAGATAGAGGACGAAAATAGGAAAATGTAATCGACGATGATTCAGGTAGAATGCGACTATGACAAGTCGAAGTTCGACGAAGTTTAAATCAACAACTACCGAGATGCAGAGTACAAATGAAATCAATGAAAAACCTGTAGAAGATCAATCGAGAAGATCTGCCAGAATGAAATTGATACGACAACAATATATAGAACTTCGATTGAAGACGACAACGAAAATATAGAAAATTGACCAAACCTATTCGACAAAATCGCAACCTCCACAGATTCTTCTGTGAAATTTGCAGAGATTCTGGACAACAAACTCACCTAGAAAGACGAAACAACAAACTCACGATCACTACTACAAATTTTTTTTATTTAAGGACGGAGTTTCGTCGTCCGAAAAATGTCCGGAAACTTTTTTCTAGACGGATTAAGAACTGATTTTGTCATCAGAAGATCCAATATTTCTAATAGTGGATCAAAAGTTCGTCTTCCACCTCGAACTGCCACAAATAGATCTGAAGGTCACGTGTTCGACGTTGCACATCCGATGAAAGAACACAAAGAAAAACACAAGAAGACAACATCATAATCGCACCAACAAATCAACGAGAAAACACGGTGACGATGACAAAATCAAACCAGCAAATCGAAGCAGAGACTTCGAACGAGCAACACCAATGAGAGTACATAAAGACATCAGTGTGAAGATAATACCGGTGAAAAGATTACACCAGCGTGAAAATAACATTGATCCGACACATAATATCGAGAAAAAAAAAATCATCAATAATTATTTAAAAGAAAGAGTTCTGATATACCATCTTAAAATAAAAAAATTATTTGGGTAAAATTATTAAAAGCCATATAAACCCTAAGATCCGGTTTAGTTGGTGAGAGTTAAATTGGGTTAAAGTTGAAGGAGGGCCTGTTGGGCCAATTATTGATTCATCTTTCTTCCATCCAAAGTGAAGGAGAGAGGATAAGGCAGAGAGAGAGCAAAAGCTTCCAATGCAAACTCTTCTCTCTCACTCCTCCTACTCTCCATCTCTCCCGCCCCTTTCCCTTCCCTCTCGCCGCTCCTCCATCGCCTTCTGCTCCCGCCATGATCACGACGACCTTGAGCTCTTGCACAAACCCAACCCTCTTCCCCTTTCACTCCATGCCTCCTCCGAAGACAACGCCCATCTCCGGCACCTCGATACCGATGAGATTCTCGAGCCTTTCCTTAAATTCTTCAAGCCGGAGGGAGGAGACGCCCGATCTCCGGTCTCGGAGGTGACAAATCAAGTGGGCGTTGAGTACTACGACCCTAAAGCAGGTGAATTTGTGGTGGGTGTGGTGGTGTCGGGCAACGAGAACAAGCTCGATGTGAACATCGGCGCCGACATGTTGGGAACAATGTTGACGAAAGAGATTCTGCCTTTGTACGATAAAGAGCTTGATTATCTCACGTGTGATCTCAAGCATGGGGCTGAGCAGTTCATGGTGAATGGGAAAATGGGGATTGTGAAGGATAACGATGATGATGATGATGATGATGATGGGCATGTTTCACGGGCAGGTCGGCCGGTGGTGGAAGTGGGGACGGTGGTTTTCGCGGAGGTTCTAGGGAGGACGCTGAGCGGACGGCCACTCCTCTCATCGAGACGCTACTTTAGAAGAATGGCTTGGCATCGAGTGAGGCAGGTTCTAATCCTGTTCCGTTGCTTCTCTCTCTCTTGCTTCATCTTCAAGTATGTGAATGACCTAAAAAAAGCATTGGAATTGGGCAGATAAAGCAATTGGATGAACCCATTGAAGTAAAGATAACAGAGTGGAACACCGGTGGCCTTCTTACTAGAATTGAGGTACTCCAAATTCAAATTCAAATTCATTCTTGGGTTCGACTAGATTCTATCGGATGAACCATTCATGACTCGATCAGGGGCTGCGAGGCTTTCTGCCAAAGCAGGAGTTGGTGAAGAAAGTGAAGAGTTTCACGGAGTTGAAGGCAAACGTAAAAGCCCAATAGTCCCTTCTCCTCCTCCTCCATGATGATGCTTGCTCATGCCCAAGAGTCCCTTCTCCTCCTCCATGATGATGCTTGCTCATGTCATATTCATGTTGGCAGGTGGGTCGTCGGCTGTTGGTGCACATCTCTCGGATCAATGAGGACAAAAATGACTTGATACTTAGCCAAAGAACAGCATGGGTTCGTTTGGTTACCCTTACTTCCTCCGTCCTCTCTCATATTTTATCATAACCCATCCATGGTTTCTTTTGGAAATCTCTCAGGAGAAGATGTACCTTCGAGAAGGAACACTCTTAGAAGGGACGGTCGTTAAAATCCTTCCCTATGGAGCTCAAGTCAAACTCGGAGACAGTAACAGAAGGTTAGTTTTACATTCTTCTTCTTCTTCTTCTTCCAAAGGGATTCAAAATCATTTATGTGTAAAATAATGTCCCCCCAGCGGACTGCTACACATTTCAAACATTACCCGGAGAAGGATTGGATCGGTGAGTGATGTGCTTTGCGTGGATGAGACTGTCAAAGTTCTGGTGGTGAAGTCTCTCTTTCCGGACAAAATATCTCTCAGGTAAAAGAGTTCATCACAAACAACACTATTTGGGTTCTCTTTCGCCTCACTCATACATCCTTTCTCTTCTCTTTGGCCTGCAGCATTGCCGATCTGGAGAGCGAACCGGGTCTCTTCATCTCAAACAGAGAGGTAAGAATCATCTCATTCTCTTTTAGGGTTTCTATATCTATACATCCTAATCTTGTTATGGACTGCCGGAGGCAGAGGGTGTGTGCTGAGGCCGAAGAGATGGCCAAGAAGTACAGAGAAAAGTTGCCGGCGGTGGCTGCCACCAACTTTTCCGAACCTCCTTCCACCGCAGATAGTTTGGCTTTGGGAAAGGAAGAGGAAATGTTTGCCAACTGGGAATGGTTCAAGTTCGAGACGGACTGACGAACAATGAATGGATCATCCTTTCTTTCTAGGGTTACCAATTCTCTCAGATGAAATGTTGTATAATCACTCTTGGATCATCCTTTCTAGGGTTTACCAATGTTCTCAGATGAAATGTTGCATAATCACTCTTGGATCATCCTTTCTAGGGTTACAGATTTTCTCAGATGAGATGTTGTATAATCACTCTTGGATTCGTTTTGGGAACTAACTCCTACAGTTAACAACATACTGAAATGAATCAATCATTTCACCATTTCTTCAACCAAAGTTGCTTCTCTCTTCGAAATTTACCAAAAATTTCCAAAGTACAAACGATAATCATTACGCTAACCTCGTCCTCCACTGCATCAATGGATGATGAATCAATCGTTGAGCTGCTGAAGCTCCGCTTTCAGCTGTTCCATCTTGAGTCCCATGGAGCGTTGCAACGCCGCTCTCTCACCCTCCGGCAGCTTCCGAAGCAAACTGTCGAACATCTCCATCACCTCCGCCACGGCGGCTCTCGCGCACTCCGCTTCTTCGTTGAAGTATACAGTCTCCTTCGACTCCATCGCCATCTCGATCTCCTCCCTTGCCTCCACGAACTTGAGATTGATCTCGTCCACCGCCTTGTTCACATCCGGGGGCGAGTGACCTCCCGCGTCGGTACCGAATCTCCTCGGAGTTTGGAGACTCGCCGTAGAGGATACGTCTAGAGGTGAGTACGTCGGGAGAGAAGAGAATCTAGAGGAACCGCGGTGACGGTTGAGCGAGTGAAGGAGATGCGGGGAGGAGGAAATGGTTAAATTCAGGGAGAATCGAATAGGGATCCGAGAGACAAACTTCCGGAGAGCGGAGGTGGAAGGATAACGCATGGTTCCTCCGGTGGATTCGTCGGATTAGCTTCTCCGAGAGGATTCTATTGTGAGAGAGACGCGGCGGAGATGAAATGGAAGAAGGTGAATGACAATGAGCGAAGGATCCAAAGGCCTCTTGGGCTTAAGTATTGGGCCCCACCAATTTATTTCGGATTTAGCCGTCTCGTTGGATCATATCTCACACTGGATTTTTGGAGTTTTGAGAAATTCGATTTTAGAAAATTATATTTGAATTGAATTTAAATGCTTTTCAACCACATTCCTCAAATTTTGATAATTTAGACAATTCGAATAATTTTAGATATCTATCCATTTATGATACAAATAATTGGGTATTTCGGTTTCCAGTCTCGGTTGTTTGGGTTTTAAATCAATTCGGCTAGTTTTTGATTTTGGAAATTGGATTCGAATTGGAACGGAATTGAGTTAGAAATCTTCAAGTTTCGGTTTTATAGACGAATAATGTAAAAGTTGGATCAAAAAATAAATATGGTATTTATTTAATTTTATAGAATAATAATGTAAAAGTCGGAAAAGATGAAATGTGAAGGATATTTATTATGTTTTTTAGACTAGTAATGTAAAAGTCGAATGAAAAAAAAAAAGAGTAAGACAAAATTGAAAATTAAGTCTAGATTGTGGTCTAGAAAATATGATCTTATAAATGTCGATCTAAAATTTTCTAATGAGCTATGGACATAGAGAGTTTGCATAGAAAGCTCACTGAGCTACATTTATTGTGAAATCCCTTTTAAATGGGAAAGTGGTTAACGCCTACATATATATATATATATATATATAATTGTGAAATCCCTTCTAAATAGGAAAGTGGTTAACGCCTATATATATATACATATGATTAGGGTTTAGAAAAAAATTAAAAGAAAGAAAGAGGCAGCCGTGGGTTGTATCAACCGAGAGAGAGAGAGAGAGAGAGAGAGAGAGAGAGAGAAAGAGAAAGAGAGAGAGAACGCGGCTAGAGAGAAGAAGGAAAAGGAAAAAAAATAAGAGAAAAGGAGGAAGAAGAATTAATTGGAGAATATTTTCTTCCCAATCTACGTGGGTGAATTCTAATCGAGATTGTGGTAAATCTCTAGTTAATTTTTGTGATTATTTCCTTAATTCGAAGATTCATACTATGGAAATTTATTGATTGAATGGATCTATGATAGGAAAGGATTGATTGGTGTTGTTGTTAGCGATAATATCAAGAATCGTCAAATCGTCGAGAAGCTAAGGTGATGATTTTCTCCACCCTAATTTCGGATTTGTGATCGATTTATGGAAGAGATTATATTTTTAAAATGAGGCATGATCACGATAGAATTTATAGGATCATAATGGGAAAAATGAGACGTTATAAGTGCAATTGGATTAAAACCCTAAATTTGTCGTAGGAGAATTTATGATAAGTATATGAGTTGTATAAGTGACTAGAGATGATCTAGAGAACTGGCGTGCGACCAAGTGTTGGGGTCGGAGAACGTCGATATTTGGGTTCGGTGTTTAAACCGAATGAATATCTTGTTAGTGTGCTCGATCGGGTCGTTTCACACTTGAACCTTCGGAAGAAGGCGTGTGCGAGCGCGTTGGTGAGAATTGTCACGTGAGGAGTATCGGGTCGATGACGTTAGTATTGCGACACTTGGATCAGGGCCGGTGTCATACTGTGTTGGGGTTGTTGTAACTTTGCGAGCGACGGAGCGTCGAGTTAGTCAAATCAGTGGATCTGCCAGCGTCGTACCGTGTTTGGGTTGTGGTAACCTTTAAGGCGACGGAGCGTTGTATGGTACTGATAGCTGGGGTACGTTGTGACCTTGCGAGATTTTCAGTGTACTGATAGCTGGGGTACGTTGTGACCTTGCGAGATTTTCAGTGTACTGATAGCTGGGGTACGTTGTGACCTTGCGAGATTTTCAGTGTAGTGTACTGATAGCTGGGGTACGTTGTGACCTTGCGAGATTTTCAGTGTAGTGTACTGATAGCTGGGGTACGTTGCGACCTTGCGAGATTTTCAGTATGCTAGGGTCTTTTGGACTTCACGAGCATATGCCTGAGCTAGAGTCATGTGGACTCTGTGCGTTATGATCCAGTGTGGTACTAGTCTTAGATTTTAGATACTCAGTCGGGTTGGGTAGAGTTATCTGTATATCTTTAGTTTAGACTTTGGATATATCATTATTTTATGATATTCAGTTCGAGCTGGAGAATACGTGGCACAGAGTACGTACAGGTATTGATCTCACTGAGTGCGTATGTCGTACTCACCCAATTTTTGGGCTGTCGTGGATGGACAGGATATGGCGAGGAGAAAAAGTAACGAGGTTGAGCAGCAACATGAAGGTTCACAGCGGACTGATGGGAGAGGCGTGCACGAGGTCTCGATGAGTTTTATTTTGCATTTCGTATTTATTATTTCATTACGTGACTCTGGTCTTTACGTATTTGTTTTGCTATTTGGTCCGGACCACTCTTATTTCAGAATAAATCATTTATATTTATTTTATAAATGCGTTTGAGCGATGACACGTGTAGCCATCTCTTGGAGGTGATGGTGGACACTCCTAGTCCCGAGGTTGTTCCGGGATGGGGGTGTTACATTTATCGTATTCATCTTATTTTTAGGTTGTCTTGGATGGTATGTCGGCGGGATTAGGATGACATGATGAGGAACAACATAAAACCAAGATGACCGCAAGGATGAGGATGAAATTTTGATTTAGTGATTTTAATATATTTTTCTTTTAAACCTTTAAAATTTCAAACTTTTTCAGATTTATACACATACGTGTTTTACGTAAATGATAAAAACAATATTTTCACTGCGTACAAAAATAGTTCCACAAGTGTTTTTACAAAAATTCAGCCTACGTCTCCATCTCTATAAAAGGATGTGATGGTGGACACCTCAAGGCCTTTGGTAAATGGGCTAGGGATGTTACATCTCCATAATCCCTGCTTCCATCCGCAAATTTGGGGACAATCACTAGAGTCGTCCGTAAATTACGAACGGGCTTGGATGTTGTCTTTAATCCGCAACGTCCACCGAATCTGTTTTCATTCATCCGCAAATACGGATGACTTCTGGACTATTTTTTCATCAGGAAATTTACAGACGGATTTATATTTTCGTCCTTGTTCCATCTCGAATCCGTTTGGAAGGTTTAAATTTCTAGTAGTGGTTGGACTTCTTCATTTTGTTGTGATGTACCCACGCAAGATGTTTGATGGAGAATGCCATGCTCCAAGAAAAACTGTTGGAGACACATAAATTCTGTTCCATTATCCGAGCGTACCATCTTTACTGTAGCATCAAATTGTCGATCCACCATGGCTAGAAACTGTTTAATATGAGTCTATACCTCGGTTTTAATCATCATCAAATATATCCATACTCCTCGAAAAAAATCATTGACAATTTTCAAAACATATTTGTCACCTGAAAAATACGGAGTCCGATAAGGTCCTAAACATCACAGTAATTAAGCTAAAAATTTGACATTGTTTTGTTCGAACTATTCGGCAAAAAATCTCGGGTTTTTTTTAGTGCGGATACATACTTCACACGCTTTATGCGAATGCCTAGAAGAAGAAAATCTCAAAGCAGAAATCAAATCTAAAATCTGCGAAACCTGGTGACCAAGCCGTTGATGGCATTTATATCGAGAACAAATATCATGTGTCATAACAACCGCGGTTTTCTCCATACTCTGGAAGTAATACAGTCCACATAGCTCACTCATTCCAATCAACATTTTGATAATCCGGTCTTGAATTATGCATATCTGATTAGCAAACTATAGCAGACAATCTTATTATTCTGATAACTAAGAGATGGAGATAAGATTGAAACTTAATCCTGCAACAAAAATCCATCTGTTAATAACAGTTTCTTTCCAAGTCGTACTTTCCCTTGTTTTGTTGCTACATACTGTCGGCAATCGGTCAAATAAATCGAACATGGAGCAATCTCAGAAACATCCGATAAACACGAGAAATCTCTTGTCATATGGTGAGAAGAACTAGAGTCTGGAATCCAAAAGAGATCAAGAAACTTACCAGAATGATTTTCTGTAGCTCCAATCTTAGAGGCATTTAGCAATGCCACAATAGTCTTACACTATTCTTCACTCATACGAGTGACTACCTTGGTATCAACATTGGCGACAGGCTGAGAAAGTGCATACGAAGCAATGGGTTTGACTTGTGCCATGTTCACTCGTGTTGGATATGTTCAACCACATCCTCTACTTGATGCGACAGGAGGGTCGCATACGAGCCACGACCCTTACTAATGCGATTGCGAGGACGGTCGCACAACCACTCTCGAAAGCCTACAATCGGAAACATATGTGCATAGAATGATTTGAACGTCTATAGTTCGAGCACAATATTTTGGTTTTGTCATCTGCAAAAAATCGTGGAGCTTGGCCCGTTTTTGCTGCAAATGCCACCACCAGATTATTCATAAAAAAATTTCACAGATATTTGGGAGCTTCCATATTGTATCACAATATTATAGACAATATCAAAATCAGGGAGAGGATCACAAGACAAAAGATTCGAACGAACAACACCATAGATCGACTCTCGAGACCAATAAGGAAGTCATGAATTCTGTTTTCATTTATGTCTTGCTCAAGTTTACTTGTCAAATCGCATGTGCACTATCCACATTGATAAACACGAAGAGGCCTAGAATTCAAGAGATCATGCCATATTGTTAAGTTTTTCATAATAGACACCGATGGTCATTCCTTTATATGAACAGTTAGCCAATTCTAAAGTTGCTTACGGATTATATTCTCGGAAGAAAAGAAAAAGAATTCTCATGTTCGTTTCTGAAAGCAGTGTCTCTCCTCGGCGTGACGCGGACGGCGGCGGACGACGACGGTGAACACGACGAAGGGGCGAACGAAGGGGAAGAAACCCACTTAAGGTTCCAGCCCCTGTTCGAGCACCAAGGAGAGTTTGGTTGTGATTTCAAATTACTAGGACAACAACTTCTATATTAGAATATTCTTTTTTTTTTATATTTTGCCATTCAATTGTAATTATATTTGTTACATTATTATTTTAATAGAGGCTATTTAATAAAAAGTGAATAATTCGTACGTACTGGGAAAGCGAACCTAACTAGAATGAGCCAAAAAGTCAAACAAAAAGTCAAAGAGAAGAGGTGGAAAGATGAACCATTCCACAGAGGAAAAAGCTTCTTACCAAACCCTCCAATGGCGAAACGAACCACTCCATGTCTGCAAATGAATACATAAACCCTACATGACCTCACGCCTTTCACACTGAATCAAATGGCTCGTCACTTTCCATCGGCACAAGCTGAGACCCTGACGTCATTCAATGCGAGTATCGGCGGCGCGAGCCTCCTCCTCCTCTGCCTTACAGCTTTCATGTGCGCTTCTCATCATACGAGGAAAATGAGGCGATGGGCCTCCTGTTATGGCTCTGGGGATCATGAACCTGTCATAGAGCTGAACAATGACATGATGATGATGACGATGATGATGATGGATGATGCATCATGCACCGGTGATCCAACCACAACCATGTTCAGTGGGGATCAACGAAGGGTTCCTCTGTGGCAGAAGAACATTCTGATGGGTGGAAAATGTCAGCTTCCAGATTTCTCCGGCATCATCTTGTACGATTCTCAGGGCAAAGTTGTTTCTCCGGCATGATCTTTTGTATGTTCCTACTTGCAATATGTAATGAGAAATATGTTCATCGAGATTTGCTTTTGTAAGGAAAAACTAACCAAAGATTATTCCAAAATGGTCCAACAAACAATCTCAAGTCATTAGAAATCTGATAACTTTAAGCTAATGAGGCCCTAAATCATATAAGTAAATGGGTTCACTCGGTGGCGGAAAAACCGAGCTGGTCATCCACAGCGGCGGCGGTGGAGTCAACGGAGGAGAGCCTGAGGACATCCATGGCCTCAACCACTTTGGACTTGAGAGCCTCAGGGGACTCCAGAAGGTGCAGAATCTCAGCCTGATCCATCTCCAGCAACATTCCCGTCACTTTCGCAGCATTCACTCTCTCTTGCCGCTCCACCAGTGGGTATAGCTGCTCCCCAAGCATCTGTTTTTTTCACATTTTCACTCTTATTTTCCATCTTTGGCATATGAAAATGGTAAAACTATGAGCTTTACTATTTGTAATAATACAAAGGAGAGGGAAGAAAAAGCACGAACTCTAGTACGATCATTCGGGCTTGCTGAGGCTAAGGCAGAGGTGAGCTTAGAGATGGGAAGGAGTCCCTTTTGTTGCTGCCCATCAACTGACACCGGGGAGGCGTCCAAGGCCAACGGCACAATGGGACGCATGAGGCCTTGTCCAACAGAAGGCGGCGCTTCCATTCCGCCTCTCCCGCCGTTCCCTCCCATGTACCTCAATCCCGGACTCGAGTTCCGTTGGAGGAGCTGCCAATATGACAATCAAGAGGGTTGAATCACAACACAACACAATACAATATATACATATATGTATGTGGATCTGGATAGTACCTGGTGTTGAGGGTGGAGATGGGGCACGTTGGGGGCACGCCTGAAGCCGAAGACAGGAGCAGGCTGCGGTTGGCGCTGAAGAGGGTAGGGCATGATGAAGTTGTGTCCCCCGGCGGCCCTGACCCCTGGCATGAACTGTGGCGGGAAGGGACCGTACTGTGAAGCCACACCGTTTTGCCCTCCAATGTACACCTGCTGCTGCGGCCCTCCTCCTGCTGCTGCTGCGGCTGTTGCGAGATGGGAGTACACGAAAGGCCACGTCCTTCTGGTGCTCTTATCTGTGAAAACATCGCCTGAAACATAAAGAAAATAGAGATTAAGATGCTGTTTGTGTCAATGAATTGACTACTTAAAAATATAAGCATGGAGTCATTGATGAATTAATGGTTAATTACCTGCAGATGAGCTCGCCTGTCTTCCCTGCGTTGCGCCACAGCTATGTACAAAGGTTTTTTTCCGATCATCTTGCCGTTCATCTCGTTCACCTGCATTCGTTTTACCAATAATTTGCTTATGTTACACACATTAATCCCTCCACTTTGAAAAGAAGCAATCAACTTACAGCTCTTGAAGCTTCTTCAGGAGTAGAAAAGGCCACAAAACCAAAGCCTTTGCTCACTCCTTGTGGATTTACCATAACCTGTGAGAGATACACAGAATGTCAGATGTACATATACATACATATATATATATATAACAGTATATAAATTACCTTGCATGAGGTTATAGTTCCAAACTCAGAGAACATCTCCTTGAGCTTCTCATCATTAACACTGTCATCAAGATTTTTCAGATACAGATTAGTTCCCTGAGATTTCTCGTACCGACTTATCCTCTCTTGTTCAAACTTAGCCTTCAACTCTGATTCTCTCTCTGATTTCTTCTGCGCCCTTCCCACGTACAACACGTCCTCACCCAGACTAATCCCATTCATCTTCTCCACTGCACTCGCCGCTGCTCCTGGACTCTCAAAGTTCACAAACCCGAAGCACCTCGAGTTCCCACTCTGGTCCTTCATCACCACGGCGCTCGAGATGGCTCCAAACTTACCAAACGCCTTCCTCAGCTCCTCGTCCATTATCTCCTTTGGAAGATTCTTCACGTAGATGTTTGTGAACCGTGGTGCCGTGGTGCTTGTGCCGCGGGCCCTCTCCTGCCGTCGGATGAAGTGGCCGACGTAGACTTGCTTGTCGTTCAGCAGCATGCCGTTCAGCTTGTCGATAGCAGCCTGAGCGGCGTCTTCCTTCTCGAACTGGACGAACCCATATCCCTTGGACTTCCCGGCGACATCAAAAGCGACTTTGCAGGAGAGGATTGTCCCGAAACTGGAAAAGGTTTCGAACAGGGCCTTGTTGTCAATGGAGGCGTCCAGGTTCTTGATGAAAATGTTGCCTTTGCCGCTCAGACGGACGCTTGGGTCACGGTTGGAGAGCATGATCCGAATGGGTTTCTCGTTGATGGGAGCGTAGTTGAGGAGGTTCATGGCTGCCACGGCTGTTCCAGCAACAAACTCAACAAGCTATGTATATATATATATATATATATATATAGCTACAGTATTCGATTTATATATAAAAGTACGATCCAAAACGCAAGCAGATGTTAAAGAATATCATCGTCATGGCAGGTTATATGAAACAAGATACCTTGTTCAGAAAGAAACATCCATCACTGATATTCGGAATTACAAACAGACGTCACGTCTCATAAAATCACCTTTATTTATATTCTGATCATAAAACAAAGCAGCAATTCATAAATTCAATACAGAAATTGAACGTCACCTTCGGAAGGATTGCTGAAATTGACGTAGGCATAACCAAGAGATCGCCGGTACTGATCTCGGCAAACCCTTATCGAAACCACTGTCGCCACTTGCTTGAACAGATCGTACAGATGAGTCTCGTGTACATTGGGATCCAGATCTCCCACGTACAGCGATGAGTTCGGGTGTCCCTGCAACGCCTCTGCATCCGTCGGGCTCTGAACAGAATCAACGACCGCTGGCGGCGCAACTCCTGACGCAACCGCAACCGCAACCGCAGCCGCCATCACGCCGACTGACTCTTAAACGACGCGACTGGGAGATGTCGTTACGGCGTCTGGTGAGAACAGGCCGATCTCAGAGAGAAAAAGATGACCTAGGGTTTTTATTTTCAGAGTTTTTATTTTATTTTTATTTTTTTTGGGGAATTTTGGGTTTTTTATTTTCCTTTTATGTCGTTGCAGTGAAGATGGAGGAGTGGAAGAAGCGTGGTTGGGCGTTTTATACATTAGCCAGCACGAGATTGTCTTAGTCACACGTGCGGTTTATTAATGACGTGGCATTTTTGACCGAGTGAAACCAGGGACCAAACTGTCAGGTGGGCCCATGGGCCTTCTCAAATGGATGGCTGACACGTGTCCATGTGTTTTTGACTTTTTTATTTTTCTAATATTTAGAAGAAATCGGTTGGGTTTGAGAGCGATTAAAAATCAAATTGCTTTCCTTATTTTGCGCCCTTTATGTTTTGACCCAACTTTTGTACGGACAAAATCTGCCTCACGTGTTTGAAAACATACGATTATGAAACGTGGAGAAAGGACCGACAAATGTAATAATTAAGTAAATGAATAAAAAATAATTCAAATTTAATGACGCTATTCGTGTTAGGATATTAGAGTTGACAAAATATTGCAACTATTTTTATTCGATTTGAATCGAAAATTTGAATATCTATTGATACAGATACAAATTCAAATATTAAAAATCAAATATACGATAAATATAAATATAAATAGTATATTTAATTGTCTAAATTATTTGTATCCGTAAATATTAATAAAAAATCATTTAATATATAGATAATTATATAACAAAATTGATTTTCATGATCAAATCGTAAATAAAAAATATTATAAATCTTATTTTAACACTCATTATATAAATATATAGATATATTTATGATTATAATACTAAAATATGAGATACATTAAAATAATTAATATTGTTGAAATTTTAATTTATATTCAATATTGAATTATAATCCAAATGGATTTGATAATGTTATAGAGAAATCGGAAGATAACGAAAAAAAAACAGGACTTACTAAATATATAATTTTTATACAATTTTTATTTTAATGTATTATTTTGATAATCTAACAATTTATTCCATTGTTTTAAATGAATTGATGATATTAGTATTGACAAAACTAAAATTAAATAACTAATGTGGAGATAAATATAAAAATTTGATATTTTATTTTATTTATATGTGTTTTTGTGTGATTTGAATTTTAATTTTAGATTATATTTGATGATTTGAGTTTTTTTAATGTTTTTTACATAAAAGAAATTTAAATTCGGATACTGATACAAAAATCCACAAGATATTCGTATATCCTACGGATATTCAAATTTACAAATACAAATACAAATAATAAATCTATATATTTGTTGAATACAAATATAAACAGTCGGATATTCTTGTTATTTATCCAACCTTACTTGATATGTGTTCTTTAAAAAAAAAAACCATCAATGTATTACAAATAACGGAGAATGCTTCTCAATACATGTATAGTATAGATTGATAGAATACAATAATCAAACAAAAAAAGAAAATAGATTATGGGGTGAAGAAGGTATGAATGTTTGTGGTGCGTTCATACATCTTTCCTGCACTGCCAATCCCAATCACATCACATTTACAGCTTTACTTCTTACATCCACAAAGATATTCCAAACTCAACATTTACTCACTTGTTCATTTCAATATCAATATATATATATACATATTATTTCTTTTCAATATATATATATATATATCCCTACTAACAGGAAACCAACGAGGAGATTACCGGTTACGATTGGTCAAGAGGAGGAGGTAAAGCTGATCATTGGAAGATAGAGAGAATAGCTTCACCACAATGTAAATGCTCGTCCCAACGCTGAAACACAAACCCATATTAGTCAGGAATGTAACCATAGTTAAGTTAAGTCATGTCTGGATGAACCATACATACATACATACATACATACATACCTGCCCAAACATATCAATAGAAGAAGCCAGAGTGTTCCACTTATCCAACTTGACTCTTTATAAAATATCCAAACCTAATATCAAACATCCACTTTAGTTATAGAAAAAAGACAGTAGGAGAATGTTATAATATGTATAGAAATGTGCTTACTGTTAAAGCCACCACATGTATGTAAAAGCTAACAAGCAATGCCACCATCCACCTTTTCACCAAATTCAATCAGTCTTTAATGGTAAGAGTTTTATACCATTTTTAGAAAGTATAAGGAGAAGAAGAAACTGACGGATAAAGAAGATCTGTACGGAACGGAGAGCCGTGTGTGAAGAGAGTGAAGATCAACGTTGCCAACATCAAACATCCTAAGCCTCCGAAGACAAATCTTGCAGTGACAACAGGCGACTTTGTGTTCCCACCGCCTGTCTTACCCCTGATTCATCATAACGCATTCATTCATTCATTCATTCACCTCTCTGTCTCTCTGTCAAAATCAAATCATCCATCTACTAATGGAATGGAACATGATAAACCTGTCTGAATCCCGCAGTAACAGATGGTACATGAGATCTTCAGAAGCTTCTTCAGGTGTCAATTTCACAAGTTGGAGGAACACATAGGCACATGTTGTGAGACTGCAGAAACCAAAATGACCCAACAACACAAATAACAACAACTCTCAATGACCCAACAACATCAAGAAGAAGAAGAAGAAGTCTGAGAGTACCTGCCGAATAAGAAGAGCAATATGACCCAACAGGCTGAAGCTACCCATGTTGTCTCCTTGTATGCAATCCACACCTGAGGTTCAATGGCTATTACATTTCTCTATAACTAAATTCAAAACCTACTTTAAGACTTTGAATTATCATACACAACATCGGAATATTCAAATCAAATGAATGAAATTCAGCAATGAATTTAATATACCGCAAGAGGCACGATGTTCACATAGAAATCCACCACAGTCGTAGCGAACCACCTGAAGCAACGGAAATCATGAAAGCATACGTTAGGCATATGAGATATATATATATATATATATATGAGTGAGTGCATATTGATCATAAAAGTGCTAATAGAATGACAGTGATCCAGATAATTAACATACATGGAACAGAGAGAGAAGGGAGGAGGAGGATGTACGGCGTGAAGACATCTGAGCGGCCAGGGAAAGGAAGGCCGTCGATAGAGATGGTGTAGATAAGTGTAGCCAGCATCACACTGAACATCGCCGGAAATAGTAGTTTTAGTCCCATAGCCAACCTGGTCGCCATTGTTACAGTCGCAGAGAGAGAGAGAGAGAGATGGAAATGATATGAAGGATCAAAAGAAAAGAGTGGCCAACGAAAGGCCACGTCCTTTGGTATATTTTCATAAGCGAACTTGGTCACGCAATTACCCTTCAGACACAACAAAATCCTCCTCGTACCATTAAGACCTAATTATATAATACTAAATTGATGATTTCATAAACATAACACATATATTATCATTATTATTGTTATCATCACCAAAAACATTTCAATTTAATCATTATCGTAATCTTTGAAATACAAAATATGTAAAAAAAGAAAAAGAAAAAGATTGATTTGTCTGTCTGTCTATCATCCATGGAAACTGTTACCATCCATGCTTCTTGAGGAACTCTCTGGTTCTCTTCCTAGCTCGAGTGAAGACAATGACCATACAAGCCAACACCCATGGAGGAAAATTCCCTTTCGATATGTTATTCCTTATCCATTCTGGAGGGTCCTTTAGCAAAAATGTTATCAACAGTGTGATGATTGCAACCCCAAGCACGATCCTTGTGATGGGTTTCACAAGTGAATCCTGAAAATCAATTCCATTCAAGTTTTTCAGTCCTCACATTCGTAATTTGAGTCCTAAGGTAATAATAACTCCTACTCATCTATGCACACATCAACTCCTACATCATCATCATCATCATCATCATCATCATCATCATCATCATCATCTACTTAGGACTCCCTACATCATCATCATCATCATCTACTTAGGACTCCCTACAAGACACGTTCTAAACTTAGTCTGTATATGTTTCTTGACAGAAAAACAACGAACAATACATGGATTGCAACACAAAATCCAAAGGAAAACATCTTATTTCAAGTTTACACGAAGCACACAAACGATTTCAAATATCCAAAGTAGCAATTCGTGAATGCGTGAACAAAGAGAAATGATTACCTTGGGTTCTCCGTCTATGTAAATCACAGAACCATCTCTGTAAGGAAGCATAGAGCGCCCGCTCCTTGGGTGGAATCGGATGGGGACTCCGCGACCGGACTCGACGTTGAAGGCGTAGATTGATTTGAAGCCATACTTATCGAGGATGGTTCGGACCTCGAGCTGATCCTGCTCCCAACCACCGAGATTCGACTTAAACACGTCGATCGGACCTTTGCCGCACCGATACAGATGGATCTCCACCTCAGGCACACGTCGATCGGTCCCCGATCTAGGTTCTGCGTCAGGCTGAGAGTGGTCGAGTAGCGGAGTGGTCTCTTCGATCTGAGTCGTCTCGGTCTCCTTCTCGCTCCCCGGTATCGTCTCCATTAGCCGCTCCTCTGGATCGCCAAACTCGTCTTTTTGTTACAGAGGAAGGAAAAAAAAAAGAATTATTCCGTGAAGGTGGAAGGACATTATCCTAAAATTACTCGATTAAATGCCTTATTTAAAATAATATGTTTATGTAACAAATTGTTTATTATTTTAATTAGTTTAAATTTTGAAAAATCTTATGAATACCCCTTTCATTTATTTTCTGTTAACTCCACAGTTGAAACTGAAAACATTTGAATATCCAATTTTCAACCTATCATAACTTTAATCAATCTAAAATTTTAACCAAACCATTAAATTGAATTAAACCGAAATTTAAACAAAACTAATTATATCATACCTAATTTCTTTTCCCTCTAATCATTCTCTCGAACCGTTATTATTCAATCGATCGTTTTCAGTGTAATCACTCTCACCGATGAACCATTCGTCTTCATCAACCATTTTCACCGGCCATCTTCATTCGTTCGTCTTCGCGGTTTGTGTTCGATGTTCCTCTTGGTGTTTTGTGTTCTTCTTTCCTCTCCGCATTTCGTGTTCGTAGTCCGTCTTCATCACCTATGGACTATCCATTTTCATCACGGTATCCTTGAATTCAATTCCTCGTCTAATCTCTTTATTGGTCTCTGTCTGGGGTTAGTTTTTTTAATTTTTTCAGTATGGTTTGGTCTTGGTCTAGAATCGATCGATGCGAGGGCATAATTTGGGGGTAAATGGTGCGAGGGCAGATCGGGGCACGACCGAGAAATTCAGTAGGGTGCGGTTTGGAGGCACATTCGGGCAGTTCAGTGGGGGTACGGTTTCGTGTACAATGGGATAGTTCGGGCATAGTTTGGGGCACGATCGGGCAGTTCAGTGGGGTGCAGTTTGGGGCACAACGAGTTATATACCCAAATTTCCAATGGATACCCATTAGAAACCATGAATCGACGGGGTCTAGTATTTAAGGATATGTGGTAAGAATTTGAGAAAATTTGTAATTTTGGTTTTGCGATTATGTTAAAAATGAAACTGTACAACGAGTTATATATCCAAATTTCCAATGGATACCCATTGGAAATCATGTCAGGCATAAGGATGTCATCTATTAACCCGACGGTTGAGTTATCGATGGACATATATTGGAAAATCGACGTACCTTATTGTTCGACATCTCTTCATGTCTTTGCTCAACAATTCCAGGAAAAACATGTGACATCATTTCCATATATGGATTGGTCTTCATTGTTTCACAATGAACCTCTTCATTTCTTTTTATTGCTTATGCTTCTTTCGCATTATCTATAATGTCACAATATTCACCATGAGAGAACCAAACTTCATAATTCTCTGCGAAATCTTCCTTGTAAATATGTTTGCAAATAATTTCTTTACTTTGATACTTCATGTTTTGCATATTTTGCACGAACATAATATTGTCTCGCATTCTTGACACAAAGGTTACATCCATGCAAAATTCATGAATTGTTCCAGTCCTGTAGGAATTCTTACGTAATTTCTTTGGTAACGAGATTCTTTCTTCTATACATTACAAATGACAAAGGATACTCGTTAATCGCTAACGATTTTTTTTGAAAGGTTGCATTGAAATTTTAAATTTATCAATGATCATTTGTTGATAATTTTGAAAGGCCATCTGTTGAAAAATGATTCGGTGAAATTCTAGGGTTTTAATGGATTCCCTGTTAAATATCAACGAAGACTATCCTATGGTAATTCCAACGGATTGTAACGGTTTTTCATCCATTGATAACTTTGTGGTATCCTTATGAATAATTATCAACAGAAGAATTTGTGGATTAATCTGCTTAGTAGTGAGGATATCGAGCGGTAATGCGTTTAACATGTAGGTTTATTATGCAATGATCTAGATGTTGGATAGGAATTTGCACTGTGAAAGCAAGTAAGTTCATTAATAACGTTCGGTGTATAGGTCATTAGACGAAAACTTCAATAATCTATATACTATAATAGGATTTGCACCGCGAGAGATGATTGAATTTCTCGACGGAAATAAAAATGATTTTTTAAAAATATTTATCGAGTTCGTATATGTGATAACAATTCTCGAGTTTAGAAACATCATCCCCAGTTGTATTTAGTTTATTTGTTCATATCAAACACACCCATATCTTATATGTTTTCATGACCTTAGTTTTCGTAGGTTATTAGTTTAATTCTCATTTAGTCTTCGTGTTCGATTTCGGACTGTATCCTTGTGGACTATCTAGTATAGGTTTAGATAAGAAAACTTGATATGATTAGATCACACATAGACAACTCATCAAGACACATATATGTTTTCTTTCAAAGGTCGATCAAGTATACTAGATAAGAAGCCCACTAGGCTCTAGCATCGACCAAAAACATCGACGTTCTCCAACCGCGACACGTTGTCAAACGTCTAATATCTAAGTCATCTCCAATCACTTAAGTTTTATAAGATACCAACTCATATATATATCATCAGTTCTCATACAAATTTTCTAGAACTTGATCCAATCTTCATTTATAACGTCTTAATTTTCTGATTATGAATTTATTAAAAGTTCTACCGTATTCGTATCTCGTTTTGAATGTAATAACTTATCCGCAAATTAACAACAAACCAAAATTTAATAGAAAATATCACCACTTTAGTTTTCTTCGATGAATTGACGATGATTGATAATAGTAAACAATTACACAAATCAATTTTTTACTATAAAAAATTATCTCAATAATCAATTTACAATATACAAATTTTCAAACTAAACAACGATGATAAAAGAATTATTTAGAACTAGGTATTTACCCGCGCGATGCGCGGGAAGATATATCATTGTAACTTTTAGAATGTATATAAATGTTGTGTATTAGTTCAAAGAATAAACTTAAAAAGATAGTTGAAAACATAAAGGAGGCGTTAAAAACATAAAGCTTCTAAAAATTTGAAATTTGCACCACTGTTTACATTATCAATTAATAGATCATTTAGAGATAACATAAAGCTTCTAAAATTACAATCTAAAAATTTCTACAATGTATCTGTTCCTGCTAGCCTTCACTTCCACAGATATACTACAACCAACTACTCGGATTAAAAACCAAATGTGATATATTAATGCGTGCTACGAGTTGAAAACAAACTTGAATAGAGCGGTTTTTGGTGATGTATGTGTTGCATTAGATTACAAGTAACCAAAACCTAGAAACTTTTAAGCTATTTATCGGAGAGGTCAAATGCAACAAACACAAGCAAAGGGAAAAATCAAAAAGTGAAGTGATAATATGTTCACGGAGATGAAGATAACCTGGCATTAGAACATTCTCAGAGATGTAAGTGTTCTTCGCTAACACCGGTAACAACAAAAGCGACAAAACCCGAGACGCAAAGCAACCCACGCTAAGAAATTAGATAGGCTACTTAAAAAAGGTGCATGGCCATGTGCTACTGCAAGTGTCGTGATTCCAAACGACCATATATCTGCTCTGTACATAGGCTAGTGTCTAAGGGAGACCACCAGAGTAAATCATTGAGAAAGAAATGCATAGAAACAATAATTAAGATAACATCGACTCACTTGAAGTCATATCAATGCAATTGTTGCATAACTTCCGGAGCCATCCTGTGCAGACAAGCATGAGATGGAAAATTTAGGTCAAATAAAAATCCAAAGACATTAATAAAGATAAGAAAAAGTACAAGCAAGGAATTCCAACAAATGTATTTCTTGAACGGTGTGTATCCCTAGTATCGAACATGCAAGCAGAGACTCCAAAATCAACTAACTTAAGGGTACCATTAGAATCAATTAAAATGTTTTCAGCCTACAAAAATAAGTAAACATATATTGATAACAATGATGAGGCAACAATACCAAGGGACAGATATAGGCAATAAATCAAAGATAATAAGACAAAGAACAATAATAGTAACCAAAATATCCATAGAAAAAGAGGGAAAAGTATTGAAAATATACCTTTACATCCCTATGAATATGCACGTGAGCATGAAGATACATAAGAGCTTTCAGAGTCTCATGGAGTAACGTAGCGATAAAAAGTTCCTCAAATCCATCTTGAAAAGCAGACTTCATTATTTGGAGACATGATCCTCCGGCCATGTAAGGCATCATAACCCAGAGGTGATGCCCAGTGGTAAAGGAACAATATGCTCGTAACAATATAGGATGATCAATAAGATTCATCATTTGAACCTCCCGTCGGATTCCATCTACATGCATGTAAACATTCATTTCAGATTAAATATAACAAAAATCTAAAATTATTCTGATTAAAAAAGATTCAGAATGCTTACCAGATTGTTGTTGCACTTTTCCAGATCAAGAAACCTTGATTGCAACTGCTTCATTAAGAGGAATACATATAGCTCTACACAGTGGCACTAACACCATCACCTACTTCTTTGAATAACTTGTAGTCTTTTGCATTGAGAGGAAATCTTTTCTCTGAACCGGACTCCATTGTTACTTTGTTCTTTAAAGCATATGATACAAGCCCTTCACTTTTCAAATAATCTAGAAGAGAAATTGACTAACAAAAGCATCAATCTGATGTGAGGTTTCTTCCAATTTGCAGCATTTTCCTTTCTTTCAACGTAAAGCAACTAACAAATGCATGGATATCATCAATTCCTTTTGCATCCAACTGATAATCTGTCAAATGAATGTCAAAATGAAGAATATGTTGTCATGGTCTTCAAATGAACAACAACAAGAATCAAATCCAGAAATGAAGTAGACCTAGCAAGGGTAGGATTCAGAGTTGGAAATTCAAACTTCAGACCTTTTACTATAAATTCAGATCCTACCAAGGAAAAGGCTATAAATTCAGATTCCACCTAGCATATTGATGTTGAGAATCATATCTATTGTACAGTCCAAGCACATATCGTCCACAAGTATCGGATTTCAAATTCAGAATCGGTACCATTTTGTTACTCTCCTTTTTTCGGGATATTCTTCGTAGCCAAACAGAAAATAGAGAAGCCAAAACAAATATCGATAAATTAAATAATAGGAGGAAAATCGCTCACTCAATTCCACAAAACTGGATCACTCAGGTAAAACCAGAAGACATTAGATATATAAACATATATACAGGAATGAACTTACCCTGCCATAAACATTGACGTGAAGGTCATTCGCAAGCAGATCAGCCAAATCCTTCTTGAAAAACTTGATCATCGCGGTCCTCTTCCTCCGAAGAACATCGATCCTAACTTTGCACTCACACTTACAGATCAATATCAAAACCCTTAATTCCACTTACAGATCAATATCAAAAGCATCCGAAAAAGAGGCACGCCTTCATCAAAACCCTAACTTTGCCTCCACACTTACATATCAATATCAAAGGCGAAAGAGGAAAAAAACAATTGGTAAATAAATCAAAGAAGGACAAATTGAAATCAAGGAAAGCAACATGTTCATTTCAGCAGCACAACCGGAAATCTCGAAAAGAGCCAAGCACTTGCCGAATGGATGTGGAAAGAAGAACATTCCTAGACGATGGCTCACCATTTGCGCACCCCCACAACCGAGATCGTGGGAGAGAGATCGTGGGAGAGTGAAGTTTTCGTCACCTTCACTGCCGAGAGCGAATGGATGTGGGAGAGAAGAGAGCTTCTCGGTTATGCCTAGCCGATGGCTCTCCATTTGCTCTCTTCATCTACGCTACCGAAATCGTGTCGTGGGAAAGAGATCGTGGGAACTAGAAACTTTCTTCATATTCACTGAAAAGCGATCGTAGAAAAAAAAAATAAAGGTTTAATAAATGGACAAACTGACGTGGAGGGTTCAGAGACGAGAAACTCACGAAAAACATGCCCATTTTTTAATATATAGATTTCATATTAATATAAAAAAACATGCGTCCTACCATCTCTTCTCACTCTAGCAGTTATCGCATTTTTAATTTATTATTTTTTTTAAATTTATTATTAGAAAATAGGAGTCGTAAAATTTAATTTGATATTTTCTTGTTGTTATCGCCGGAGAGAAAACAAAGAAGAAATGGAGGCGGCGATGGGATTGCTCCGACGAATGCCGCCGAAACAATCGGACACTGCTCTCTCCGCTCTCCTCACTCTCCTTCCTAACCATTCCTCCGATCTCCTCTCTCAAGTCGATCTCCCTCTTCAGGTCTCTCTCTTCCTCTCTCCTTTTCTCTTTACATGTTGAGATCTGGAATTCCATGATTGATAATTTGCTGAATTTCTGTGTATATCAGTGAATCCTGATGCCTCGGTAGTTACTTACTATCAGCACCTGATCTTGTGGGGTTTAGATTGGTCGATTGAATGTTTTTTGGGTTCTAGACCGAGTATGAGCGATATTCTCTTTTGGTTGGGACTGTTGAAACATTTTGGTCATGTTTTTTCTCGAGGATCGTTGAAATCATTCATCAGTAGTTGCCTTGCCTAGTTTATGATCTCTCGAGGATCATTGAAATCATTCATCAGTAGTTGCCTTGCCTAGTTTATGATCTCTCGAGGATCGTTGAAATCATTCATCAGTAGTTGCCTTGCCTAGTTTATGATCTCTCGAGGATCGTTGAAATCATTCATCAGTAGTTGCCTTGCCTAGTTTATGATCTCTCGAGGATCATTGAAATCATTCATCAGTAGTTGCCTTGCCTAGTTTATGATCTCTCGAGGATCATTGAAATCATTCATCAGTAGTTGCCTTGCCTAGTTTATGATCTCTCGAGGATCATTGAAATCATTCATCAGTAGTTGCCTTGCCTAGTTTATGATCTCTGATATTCTTCCTCACTGCCCCTTTTTGCTCTCCAGCTCATTGGAACCTTTGGCTTTGGTGACCCTTTTTCATGTGTTAACATGTACTTTTGTTTGAGATTAACTTCCCACAGGTATTACCTGATATCGAATGCGGGAAAGAGTTCATCTTGTGTGAGTATAACAGAGACGCTGATTCGTACAGGTATCCTTTTAAGTTTTCTCTTAATGTAGAATCAACGGTATCACCTTTCTCATCTGTCTTTACAGTAAGTTTTATTCTCGAATGATGGGGTTCTAGTTCCAAATCTTTGCATGTCTAAACATATGGCTTTGCTTCGGTGCCCTGAGTTTGTTCAGAAGAAATGAATATGAACTCTAAGATTGGGATTGCATCAACACCATGGCCTTTGTCCACTCAGACGTGTTGCAGTAGACTAGGACTTAAATAGCCATTCACTTTTTTTCTCATCTGAAGCTTTATATGACATTCTTATTATTCCGCAGGTCTCCATGGTCAAATCAATACCATCCTCCACTAGAAGATGCCCTTTACCCATCTTCAGAATTAAGAAAGCTTGAAGTTGAAGCCAATGAAATCTTTGCGATCTACCGTGACCAGTGAGGTTCTTTACCTAACTCGTCCTTGAATTTGAGAATTCTATGGCAAGTAACTGAAAGAGTGACTAAGTTATTTCAAAAGGAAATGCTTTAACATCAATGTTGAGTAGACATGTTTATAAACAATGGAACGTGATTCTCTTCTCAGCTTATCTTATGGACCTGCAAAGTCATTTGCTCCCTCATTCTCTGGAGATATTTTCAGCCGTTAAAGTACTCATCCAGATTATCTTCCTCTACGACATGTATCATATGCGGCATATCATTTCTCTGTTATGTTCGCAACGATCATCAAAACATTCTCCTTCTGATTAATCTTGTTTCTCGGAAATGGAAAGACAGGGAAATCATGCTTTGTAATATGGTAGAAAACATTTTACTGTATATTGATCAAATACTACCTTTTCAGGTATTATGAAGGTGGTATATCTTCTGTGTACATGTGGGAGGATGATAATGAAGGCTTTGTGTCATGTTTCCTTATTAAGAAAGGTACACACTTTCTGTCACCCGACAGGTTAATCATTATAGAAAAACAAGAGTGTACCTGAGATGTTCCCTTTTCCATATTGTGAAGATGGATCAAAATCTGGTCATGGTAGGAGGGGATATCTGGAGGAAGGAGCATGGGACGCCGTTCATGTTATACAGGTAGCCCTTTTAACATTGCCGTATACGCCATACATATATTTCTCATGACCCTTTTCCACTGCAATGACGACCAAAACATCATCAAAAGATGCCATCGTGGGGATCTTTCTGTATCTTCGGGTTGTAACACTCTAGTATTTGAACCTAGGTGGGGCCGGAGGAGGAAGGAATGGCAGAATATTGCTTAACGAGTACCATAATGCTGTCCCTGACCACAGATGATGAGTCGTCAGGGAAATTCAGCTTATCTGGATCAATTAGAAGACAGGTAAAAATGCATTTAGAGGTAGACGAAACTGAATCAATGTTCCATAAGTATGACAACACTTGAGCTACGTGGATGTGGAATAGATGAAAATGGAGCTGGCAGTAGGAGAAGGGCATCTGTGCAACATGGGCAAGATGATTGAAGAAATGGAAGGCAAACTGAGGAACTCACTCGACCAGGTTCTTCGAATTCCCGTCTTTTCTATTCTATTCGGATCGAACCTTATACAAGAAAGAAACGTTTAGATTTGGTAAGCGCAGGTTTACTTCGGGAAGACGAGGGAAATGGTTTGCAATCTTCGGCCGCCGGCTGAAGTCGTACAGATGAGATTACCCGACAGCTGCTGATACACAGACAGACCACATGCTTTGTTTCCTAATGACAGCTGCTGATACACAGACAGACCACATGCTTTGTTTCCTAATCACATTTACCGTGTGTTGTTGCGTAGGTAGTTATGCTCTTGCATTGTTTTGTTGTTTCTGTGTTAGGTGCTACTTCATTGCTTTTATTCATGTTTTATGCCGAAATCGAAAGCATTGTCGCACATGCATATCCAAATATTACAACCGATTACAAAGGTCCATTCTTCTTCCAATAGCGAGCCATTTTATGATAACAAATGAAATCAATAAATGAGATGGTTTTGCAATTACTGCCATGACATTCAAAGGAATATTTAAGCTCAGACACATTATGCAATGTTGATTCCAATAAATACGAAACATGGGAATTGTACAACACGGGATTTTTAAACAGTTTAAAATACCCAGTACTTCCCAATCTTCCATTATACTTTTACGAAACCTGGATCCAATGCTTGGACTTTGTAATGGAACACGACTTCAAATAACTCAACTCGGTACTAACATTATAGAAGGCAAAATAATCAACAGAACACATGCTGGAAACAAATTATTTATACCACGACTTCCTCTAATTCCGACTAATACAAATTTTCCTTTCAACTTCAGGCGAAAACAATTTCATATTATGTTATGTTTTGCAATGACAATTAACAAAAGCCAAGGACAAAGTCTCAGTAGAATTGGCATATATTTACCAAAACCAGTTTTCAGTCACGGCCATTATATGTTGTATTTTCTAGAGCAAAAACTCGAGAAGGATTAAAATTGCTTATTTTACATGATGTTGGAAAATGCACATCGAAGACAACAAATGTTGTATACAAAGAAATATTTAATAATATATAATCATGTTGTGAATTCAAATACACAACATCGTTTAGTTACCATCTATTTCGTAGTACTTTTAAATACAATGCACAATTTTATTAATATTTGTTTCATATATAGTTTTATATTTTCCCCGTACTGCATAGAAATATAACATTTGAAGTAGGATCCGCGCGAAGTGCGGGACTAATGCTAGTGATATATAAAAAACTGCAAAATTATTTTTACATATGTAGCAGATAATATATTCATTTATATTATGTGTATTTATAGATTGTTTTAGCATAATTATAATAATTTAAATAATTGAAAAGTGATTTAATCATTTTTGAAAGAAATGGTTATATATATATATATATAGTATTATCCATTTTTGTTTGTTGGACTGGAGAACGAGAGGGACGGTGTAGATGTTTTTTTACAATTGCTTTTTAACTTTTTGAGATATTGTTTAGTTTTTTTTCGATTTTAGACTTTATCCGACTGTAAGATACATGAGATCTAAGTGTTCATAAACTTAGGGTAATAAAAGAAGAGCAAGAGAAATATTCACTAATTTTTTGTCGTATTTTTTTGTAGTTTTATTATTATCGAGATTATAGTAAAAATTTAGACCTTTTTTGTCATTATTCTCCAATTTGAAGATATGTATGATGACGATTGATTATTTGAACGAATCTATAACAAATAAAATTTGATTTGTGTCGTTGTTATTAATATCATCGTCAATGCACCTAAAAACGTTAAGGTGATGATTATTCCCATTCAAACATGGTTTTATTGTGGTTCATTGTTGATTCGTTGAGAAGTTTTTACATTCAAAATGAGGTATGCACACAATACAATTTTATGAAATTCATAATCGAAAAATTAAGACTTTAAAAATGAAGATTAGATAAAAGTATAGAATAATCTTGAGGATCGATGATATGTGTATGCGTTGATTTTTATTGAAACTTAAATGGTTAGAGATGACCTAGAGAAACGCTCGAGCGAGTGTCAGGTCGGGGTGCGTCGATATTTTGGTTCGACATTAGAGTCGAGTGAATTTCTTTTAATCTAGTGTTTTCACTTGAGGAATATTGGGTCTACACCATTAGTATTATGACAACTGGATCACAGGTTAACGTTGTACCGTGATAGAATTGTGGTAACCTTACGAGTGACAAAGTGTTATGGCAAGTCACTTCAGTAGATATGTCACCACCGTATTGTGTTGGAGTTATGGTAACTTTACGAGCAACTATGCGTTGTGGTGAATCAAGTAAATAGACTTGCCAACGCTGTTAAGGCCCTACTAGATTTTTCCAGTGAGAGCAATGTATTATTGTACTGATTACTGCGAGTCAGTGTGATCTTGTAAGAGCTTCAGTGTGCTGGGAGCCTTTACACTTTGCGAGTGTATGTCCGAGCTAGAGTTTTATCGACTTGATGAATTATGATCTAAAAGTCATACTAGTATTAGACCTAAAAGTCACGAATGAATAAAGATGTTCAAACGAATTTTGTTTATGAAGATCTTGATGATTTCCTTGATGATGATAAGTGTGGGATGCATTTGGACATCATTCGAATGTACTTTTTACAGTGTTTTTTTCTATATCCTTCTATTATTTTTTGCATTTTAGATATTGTATTGACATTGGATTAATGTATTCTCAACTAGGAAAGAAAAGAGAGATCTGGAAGATTATGAACAAAGAAAAATATTTTTTTATCTTTTAATATTGTATGTGTTATAGCACAATACACTAGACATATTATATGTAATTTTTTTTCTATTTTTCAGGTTCATCAATATCTTTATAGGATAAAAGTAACATGAAATATGTTGTGATTAAATATCAATGATGAAAATATATGTCTAGCTTATCGTGATATAACACATATAATATTGAAACATAAAAATTATTTTTTTAAGTTGAGAATACATGATTCATTGACAATACAATATCTGAAAATGCAAAAAAAAAAAAATTGAGGGATATGGATAAAAAACTTCATAATATTTGTAGGTAAAAAGTTTATAATATTAGATGTATTATCTTTTTTTCATAATCCCAACAAAACTTGGTGAATTGTTTATAATAAAGATGTATTATCTTTTTTTCATAATCCCAACAAAACTTGGTGAATTTCAAAGTTATTCGCCTAACTGCTATCATGTGAATAATGAATGAGTACATCGTAAATATCTTTACATTATTTGGATTATATTTCATAAAAATAAGTACGGTCGGATCATATGTTCCATTTAACCCAAAGTATAAAAATATGTTTTAAGATTTGACATTATCGATTGGATCATCCTGGTTCAATAATGATGTAGAGAATACTGAAAATTCTAATGGTCATCCGTAAAAAAATAAGAAGATATTTTATTCTCATGAGATCACATGTTCTTTTTGTTCTCAAGAAAAATTGATAATAAGACCATCTTCGGTCAAAATTTGGTACGAATAACCATCATTTTTGGAATGAATGCATATGAATATATTTTAACCTATTCATCCACCAAGTGAACTATTTCGATATTTTATGGTATTAATCGATGCTCTATGCAAATGGTCACATATTTTCCTATTATCAATCTGCAATATTCCATTTACGATATTTTTTGCTCAAATAACAAAGCTACAAATTTAATTCCCCAATTAATTTATTAAGAAAATAAGGTTTGATAACATTGGTAAATTTATTTCTCAAGCTTTCAATGACTATTTTTTATCGCCTAACATTGAGATTGAATATCTTGTACTACATGTTCATACAATTAATATGGGTAGGACAGAGTCATTGATTAAACGTCTCCAACTTATTGCTAGATCATTGTTAATAAGAACAAAACTCACAGTTTTTGTTTGGGTCATGCAATTTTACATGATGCAACACTAATTCAAATAAGACCAAGTGTTTACCATGAATATTCTCAAATGCAATCAGTAACTGACTAAGAACCAAATATATCTCATTTATTAGTATTTGGTTGTGCAGTATATATTTAAAGGTTCTATCGTAATGGAAAAAATGAGTCCACAAAGAAGACTGAGAATTTATCTTGGATATAATTCACCATCTATCATTAATTATCCCGAAGCACAAGCGAATATCATATGTGAAAATGATATGAAAAAAGAAGAAGAAAAATATAGTTGTGTTTATCAATAATTAGAATATTCTATTTTCATTTTTCTATCTAAACAACATAACACAATTGAATACCATATGTGTATAATGATGTTATAAAACTTTTCAAAAATCAATTATGCTTTACAAAATTTCTTGTCTAGTGTGTTCAACCGAGTGATTTTACATTCAAACCTTCGAAGGAAGGTGTGGACGGGCGCATTAGTGAGAGTTTTTCATGATGAGTATTAGGTGGACGACGCTAGTATTGCGACACCTATATCATGGGCTAGGTCAGTAGACCTTATGAGCAACGAAGTGTTATGCTGAGTCAGGTCAGTAGACCAGCCAAAGATGTACTATGTTAGGTTGTGGTAACCTTAATAGGGATTGTGCACTATAATGAGTCAGTCAGGTTTGTAAACTTGTAAATATTATATTGTTTTAGGGCCATGATGGATTTTTTAAATAATCGAACGTTCTATTGTACTGATGGTAGGGTTGGTGTGACTTTGGAAGAGTTATAATGAGACAGTCACAGAAGTATCCTCCGGATGGAGCGAGCCACGAGACGAGATAACAATCTCCCCACCAAGTCTCCTGGCAATTGCACCAACTGCTCTTGCGTCTCTTGTGGAAGCTGCCACCAACAATCTCCCCTAATTTAAAGAACTGAATCGTCCATCTATAAACATATGAATTGAATTCTTTGTTATTATTACCTCGATTATGACAGACAGCACTGGCAGCACATCTTCAGCAGCTGGAACTTCATACGCCACTGCGCCCTCACCATTTCTTCGTCTATCAAACTTTTGTTGCATCCCTGAGATGAGTGAGATGAGTCGATAGAATGTTCTTAGGTTTATCGAGTCTTCCTCTGTCAACAAAGTTTGCCACCTCGACCCATAAAATGGTACACTCGAAGAAGCAACGGACTCCAAAGTTGCCAACCCAAATGCATCAAGGCCCTATAATAAATAAATATAAAAAAAAAGATAAATATTGAAGCAAAATCATTTGATTGGTATTGTGCTTTTGTGACAAAAACAAGTAAAATGTGAAATTCCATTTACAAAACGGAATTATATGAGGAGTTAGTTACCTTAGCAAGTTCTTGAAGAAGGATTTCTCTTACAAAAGAGCCCTATTATTACAGTTCCAAGGAGGAGTTACTTAGAACAACTTCATTTATAAGGTGTGGACCATTTAGTGCTCATCTTAGATTTTACCTTCTCGGTGAAAGTGAAGGTAAGTATTTGCTTGATGACGACCTTTGAATCCGTGTTGTCCACCACCGCCTTCTCAACCAATGATGTCTCTGCCCGAAGAGACTGAAGAAAGCAACAACAGTAAGAAATTCATGGATAGTAAAAACTTGAGAAGGGATTAAATGCAAAGACTCATTGATTTAATCTCACCTCGGTAAGCAAAGACTCAAGCCGATCAATTCTGAAATTACCTTCCTAGCAGATATACACAGATAAAGAATAGCGAATTCAGAAACCAAACGTGACGAGTATAACTCGATAAAAGACAAGACAGTCCCATCCAGTACCTCATATAGAAGAGCTTGCAGAGAAGTTTTAAGTTGTGGTGAGCTGTCTGTAAGAACTTTTCTGGCAATCCAAGGGTAAGTACTGCCCAAAACCTTGTATTTTGGGTTTATACTGATGGCAATGCCCTCCAAAACAGCAAGGCTGGTAGATTAATGACAAGCAAATACAGTTATAAACCTGTGCCTCGAGGGTAAAATATTCATAGTGACCGAGTCACTTATTAAGGTTAATCTACTTCAATATAAAAGTATGTGCAACAGCCTCAACCGTTGTGGCTACATTCTTTTTAAACAAGTAGAAAAGTTTGAGAATGTTTGATATATAAGTACCTTCGAATTACAAGAGAAAAATATGGAGGTATTCTGAATTTGAATCTGTACCTGAACAAATCAACAAAACAATCGAGTAAACCACAAAGAATTTTAGAAGATTATCTAAATTTGAAGTTGGATTTCTTTTATCAATATGTAAAACCTACATTGTTTTTCCTAAATCGCCAAGCAGGTCACTGAAGCTTATGTTCCGAACTCCACTGGAAACTGCAGCTTGAAAAACATCTGTGGAAAGAGGAGGAAATTCAGACGAATAAATTAAATATCCATATCCTAAAAAGCTCATGGCAAGCATCGTTTCTACCGAGCAAGACTTGATTACAAACTGAAAGCAAGGATGAACCTGTTAAAGCCTTTGTCACAGCGCCTCTCTCTGCTGTTGGTGGGAGAAGCCTAAGGGAATTTGCGAAGATCAGAATAGGAGATGCCAATAGAAAATAGGTCTAATATTATCAGATAGACATCAATGATCAGTGTACCCCAGAGTTACGAAGTCCTTAGCAAGTGAACTGAAATCTCGATTTACAAGGTGAAGACATGCTTCCATGAACCCATCGCGTAACTCTGGCTTAAATTCTCCCATCATACCGAAATCTGAAAGAGAAATTAAGGTTTTGTTACTGCATGAAAAACAAAATGGGGTAGGAAAGTAACATCAATACTAAGCTTGTAAACATAACCCTAGTAAAATATACAGCAAGCACGGTACCAACAGCAGAGGGCAGCTAACTTTCCCATTATAGTATCCGGTGCAATTATCAAATGCCCACAAAGCCAGTCTGGCATATTGGACATCAGGAAACCATTGAGCAGATGAACTGTAAGAATTTTCATGTTTTTATGTATTTTCTGGACTACTCAGGGAGGCTAGTACCAAAATAATATCGGAGCATCTGTGTTTGATCACTGTTCTTGATTTGTATCAAGTAATATAACTGGAAAAAAAAAAGCCACACCATAATGACACATAAAACTTTATTCAGACAGATTAATACCTAAATATGCAAGTTGCCCATCATATGTGCGGAGAAAATTGCCAGGGTGGGGATCGGCATGGTAAAACCCATACTCCAGAAGTTGATTAAACGAGCAGTAAACTCCGACCTCTACCAAATAAAGATCCTTATTGTCGGTGAGCTTCTGACCCTGCAATGATACAGAAATCCATATACATCCAATTAGAAATAAAATAAGATAGCCCACATAAAAAAGACAATAAGATATCCACAGTCTTACTGAAGAAAGCCACAAGAGATCTCTGATGCAAAAAGATAGTGTCTTATGTAATTGGTAAAATATGATATCATACCTCCACCCACTCCATCACAAGAACTCTGCGAGTAGTGTATTCTGTGTACATCTTTGGAACCAGAACATCTTTGATATCGCCATACAAATGCCTAATCAAGCATCAGAATATTACGTTTAGGGGAGGAAATGTATTTGATGAACTACTTCTATCATAGCGAACAGAAAAATGTTTGTGTAACTACAACTCTCAACCAGAACAATAAGAGCTTCAATGAAGAAGTCAACAAGTGAAAACCCTTACCGAAAATATATAAAAAAGAAAAAAATTAACTCAGTGAATGATACAAGTAGGAACATGTTAGTAATGGCCAAGAATTATGTGGAAGATAGAAGAGGAGCTTATTAGGCTTTACCTGAATTTTATTCCATTTTGGGCCTCTTTCATATAATCCATCTCCTGCATTCAACGTGATTTACCTGTATTCAATATAAAGCACTAAGATATTCCTCGAACAAGAAACTTTTTATGAGATGAAGCAGTTAGTTCATTGCCCGGCAGAATAACTCTGAGATACACTACAATCTAGAGAAATTTTCGAAAATATTAAAAATAGTCTAACATTATTAAACTTTTCACATAATAGCTACATACGAGAAAATGAACTTGTTTCCTTTTTCAACTTTGATTTTCATTTTGTGTGACCAAACAGAAAAGTATAGAGTTGCCCATATAGAAAACAGTCCGACAGTTTTTCCTTGACAGTAGTGAAAAAGCATCATGGATGTGTCAATAAATCCAAGCAAAAGAGTATCTGAGAATGGAAAGAAGGACATCATAGATGTGACAGTAGTGTGACTTGATCCACATTTACCTTAAACAGGCTTGTCGCCCACTCATCAACAACTGCCTGCACATGGAAAATATAGAGTTCAACATGACAGCTGTTTACAGGAGACTAATCAATTGAAACTTCCATTGTCCATCTCTGAAGAAAATAGTGAAAAGCTACAGTTTTCAGTATCTGTAACAATGTGTTACCAGACCCTCTTCTCTGATTTGGATATTAGAGCAAATTGCACTGCACATCAAATGTTTTCTAAAGCACATGCAAGACCAAACATCAGGGTAAAGCATAAGCTTATACGAGTCCCAGACATCTAGGTGTATCAACATAGGCCATCCATACATCAGTCTAGAAGGAGGCACAAAAGTTTACAAGAGTTTCTGGATTACCTGGAGATCTGTGTTGAATCTTCCAGCCCTTTTTATCGAGCTTGCTAGAAAACGTAGGATTAATATATCCAGAGAAATAGCAGCACGCACCCCAGGTCGCTGCACTTTGACAGCAACAACCTCTCCAGTCTGACGGAGCCTAGCTTGATATACCTGTTTGCATGGTTCAGATGCGCAAAACAAACGTTGAACAAGCAGTTAACAATAGTATAAAAGCTTGAACAATAAAAAACCCGCTTGAAAAGCACCTGTCCAAGGGACGCTGCAGCTACAGGCTCGGGGGAAATCTCAGAGAAAAGTTCATATAAAGGAAGGCCAAGTTCTTCTTCTATCATATTGAAAGCAACTTCAGTTGAAAATGGAGTAATCTGATCTTGAAGGAGGGAGAGTTCGTCCAAGTACGATGGAGGTATTAAATCCTACGGGAAAAGTAAGTCAAGTCCAAAATCCACGAACACAACCTATGAAATGAGACACCAAACAATTCATGAAAGCAAAGCAGCATGTGATTCAGATGCATTTTTGTTTCTATGCTGGATGGAAGTGAACAATATGGAAGGTCCATGTAGCAGAACATAGACGGGGCAACTTACAGGACGAGATGAAACAGCCTGAGCAATTTTTATGTACGCCTAGAACCAGAAAAAAAAAATGGTAAACCATTAACACTGAACACCGAATGAGAAGCACAGAGCTCAAAGAAATCACAATAGAAAGAGGGAAGCCATACTGGACCAAGTTCCGACAGAATTCTCCTTAGCTGCGCGGCTCGTACCTGGGGAAAGAGCAAATAGAAAAGGATGCTATACAGTTCCACATAAACGATAAGGGAAATTCGAATCGATCAAGATAATAATATGAGAAAGAAAAGTCAAGAACGGGAAACACCTTGAACATCTGATCAGAGCGCTCGAGAATGTCATCCGCGAGACGCATGCCGAACCAGGAACCAAAGGTAAATCCGGTCTGGAACAACCTGCGAAGTAGAATCAGAGGCTTCTTCCTATATATAGCAGAGATCCTAGGAAGACTATACTCGGCTAAGGAATCGGCTTCATCGGCGCTGAGTCGAAACAGGTAACCGGAACTATCGGTGAAGCTATCAACATCTCTAGATAAGGCGGAGATCCCTCTCGCCGGCGATGACACGGAAAGGCTAGGATTCGAGGGAAAGGAGATGATTGGCGGAGACGGAAGCAGAAGCATCATTTTGCGAATCTCTCTCTCTCTCCTTCTCTCTCTCTCTCTAAACGTATTTTATTTTATTTTTTTGGCTCTTAACATTTCCTAATTATTTTCCTTCTAATTTGTCGATAGATTTTCTTCAGAATTTATGTGCTATACATCTTTGCACCCATCATTTTCATTTCATTTATCTCTATATTCGTGTTTTCCAAATGGGAAATAATCATAATAATAATAATAATAATAAACTACTTAAAACTAAACATTTTAAAAATAATTTTAAAATTATACGACTGTCTCACATACAATTTAAACGCACAAAAACAAACAATATCCACACAAAATGTGATTAATAATAAAAAAAGTTAATGAAAACAAAATATTTTTAAGGAAGGTATTCGCCGAGAAGACAAAATCTTCCAATTATTAATAGGGATCTATTAAAATAAAATGGATATATATAGGTTAAATAATTTTAAAAATAATATTAAAACAATATTTATTATTCTTAAATAATGGTTTATATAGAACGGATTAAATGAGTTTATTCATGTAATTAACATCGTATATTTTTATCATTTAATATTTATGATATATATTTATACACATTAGATATTAATAATTTAATTTCACCAAATTTTAACTTGATTTCATCCAATTTCATCGAATTTTAATCCGATTTTACCCATTTTTAACTCGATTTCATCAAATTTACCAAAATTTAACCTGATTTGACCGAAATTCAACCCAATTTCATCAAATTTTGACTCGATTTTCATCCAATTTTGATTCAATTCACCAAATTTAACTCAATTTCATCCAATTTTAACTCGATTTCACCCAATGTCACTGAATTTTAGCCCGATTTCATCCAATGTCATTGAATTTCAACTCGGTAAAATTTGATAAAATCGAGTCAAAATTGGATGAAATCGGTGAAATTCGGTGAAATGGGATGAAATCGAGTTAAAATCGGGTTAAAATTGAGTGAAATTCGGTGAAATTGGGTTGAAATTCAGTGAAATACAGTTAAAATTGAATGAAATCGGGTTGAAATTGGATGAAATCGAGTTAAAATTCGGTTAAATAAAACTAAAATTGGATTGAAATCTGGTTAAAGTTGGGTAAAATTGAGTTAAAATTTGGTGAAATGGGGTTGAATTTCGGCGAACACTACTAGAAAATTTAATTTTAGGGACCGAAAAATCGGTTCCTAATCCGTCCCTAAACCTGTTTAGAGACGGATTAGGAACGACCGGGAATAGTATCCAATCGCGCGATTCCAAATTCTTTCTGTTCCCAATCCGTTCCTAATTAGGGATGGAAATTTCAATCCCCAATCCGTCCCCAATTAGGGACGGAAAATGTAGTCCCCAAACAGTCCCTTGGATTGGGGACGGTTGTTTTCGGTCTCTAAAGCTTGGAGATGGCACTATTCCGTCTCCAAATTTGGAGACGACAGTATTCCGTCTCCAATTTTTTTTTTAAAAAATAAAAAAAATTAAAATTTTAAAAAGTTCGGTTACATTAAAAGATACATATAACAAACGTTCATAAACTAAGTCGTTCCGATTACATATTAGTACATAAAGCATTACAAACCATACATATAACCAACGTTCCGATTACATATAATCCTAAGCCGTTCCAATTAGTCGTGGTCGGAATCACTGTTCTGAACTGCATCCCAATCGATGTTAGGCATTTGCGCTTTCATCATGCGCAGAAGCTTTTCCATTCGCCTATCTGATCGTTCGGCATGCTTTCTTGATAGTTCAACCTGCTTTAGAGCTT
>CM071876.1:28679840-28764001 GCA_036759665.1 Gynandropsis gynandra | reverse complement strand
CTAGATAAACGATGCTGCTGGTTGCTGAAGGCAGCCCGACCCCGTTTTCGAGCTCAAAATGCTTTTTTTAGTTCGATACGTTGGATTTTTGGAGCCGAGAGATACGCTTTTCCTGACTAAGAGTAGTTTGTGAGCCGTCTTCTCTCGGAGGAATTTGCGATACTCGTTCCGCTTCCATGTTTTCAATTTCATCGTGAATACTTTTCGCCTTAGGATCCACCCACGAACCATATGACTTCTTCACGTGCATACGTTCCAACAATTCTATATACGATGGTTCGTATCCCTTCTCTTTCGCCTGAAAAAAATAAAAAAGACATAGTTTAATAAAATGTTAATTTTATATAAATGCATAAAGTTGAATAAAACTTACCAGATCTTCGTATACTTCCGCAAAAGAACGAGATCCTGCCGTGTGCACGCTTATCCCGTATCCCGCTCTATCAGAACGTCGGGATTTACTTGTTCGCTCGCTCTTTGCCTTAAATTCTGGGGAATCCCAATGTGCGCAAATCTGATCCCAAATATCTTCCGACATCCATTTGGGTTTTCCTTTTACATATCGTTCTGCGTGCAATTTACCTACGATAGACTTGAGACGCAGTGCCGCATTTGTTTCAAATTCGGACATTACTAGTCCGGTAATAGTGGGATTCCAATAATATTTTTGCGTAAATAATAATAAGCTTATTAAATTTAAATTGTAATTTAAATTACTTGATAAAATTAAAAATTGTTTAAAACATACCACAAATGACTTCCACCATCGTTGCTTAATTTCTGGATCGGTATGTGTCCAATTGTAACAGAACCGATCATAATCAGTTTTTATCGTAGTTGTTATTTGCCGATTAAGTTGCTTAAAGTCAAACCTACAAATCACAATTACAGATAAATTAACGTTTAGTTAACTATTTATAGTTGAGATTTAAAATTAAGTATACGTACCATAGTCCGTCGGTTTTTCGATCAAGGTCTATAAGAGGAAGCTTCTGTCGCTCTTCATCCATTGCTAAAATTTATTCCATTGTTGGTTCCTCGTATATATGCGGATCGTCATGCTGTATTTGATCTGGCGGTGGTTGCATTTGTGGATAATACGACATATATTGCCCCGATTGTGTCGATCCAGTGTTTCGGAAGAAATTTGGATTCATGTAATCATCATATCCTGAATTGGAATGTCGGGAATGAGACGAAAGGTTGCCACTTTCCTCGGATTGAGGGCGGTTTCTCATTTTACCGCCTCTTTCAATGTGTCGTGACATACTGAAATGTGAAATTAAAATATTACGATACCAACCCCAAAACCAATCATCTCAATTTCGCAATTTCAACATAAATTTCTCCTATAAAAAATATAGATATCGATATCCCAAATGGATTTCAACATAAACCAATCATCTATCCAACAAACAATTTCAACAAGCACTTGAATACACATATGAATCTAACACATGATACTCATGGTCCTACACATGATACTCATGGTTCAACACTATCAACACATACTCATGCTTCTACACATGATTCACGGTTCAACACATGGTTCTACACATACTCACAGTGCGACGGCAGAGACAGAGTCCCAAGGAGGCGGCGGCGAGAGAGTCGCGCGGAGGCGGCGGCGAGAGAGTCGTGCGGAGGCGGCAGCGGCAAGTGAGCGTCGCACGAGAGAGAACCGCACCCGAGAGAGAGACGCAAGACGGCGATGGGAGGCGGCGACGGGTGGGGAACGCAGCGGCGAGAGGCGACGGGAGGGGAAGACGATGGATCTGTCGAGACGGGATCTGTCGAGGGGAACGCGTGCGCGAGAGTGTAAAAAAATTTGGAGACGGGATACAAAATCCGTCTCCAATTGGAGACGGCAGGAAATATTCCGTCTCCAATTGGAGACGGTAGAAAATAATCCGTCTCCAATTAGAGACGGCAGAAATTATTCTGTCTCCAATTAGAGACGGTAGAAATTATTCTGTCTCCAATTGGAGACGGCAGAAAATCATCCGTCTCCAATCGGAGACGGTTCAACCTTTTGTCCCCAATTCTGGGATCGGTGATTGATCGAGACGATTGACCGGGACCGGGATCGGGACGATTGACCGGGATCGGGATTCGGACGATTGACCGGGGACTGAGCCCGAGACAATAGAACGGGATCGGGACAATAGATCGGGACCATAGATCGGGACGATAGATCGGGAAGATAGAATGGGATCGGGACGATAATCATCAAAAAATGTATTGAGAAACAATTCGTAAACATATAATCATTGAGAAAAGAGAAACAATCATTAAAAAGTATATAAAAAACAATTAAAAAGTATCATGGAGATCTCGTTGTGATAACCATATATCTTTCGCCTTACCAGCAGATCGACCAATTTCGCAAAATATGTCCAGAACATCTGGTACTGGATATGAATATGCCACACCACCATCAAAATATCTGTCTGGATTTCTACTCCGCGTTTGAACATGTGGCTCGAAGTAGTATGAAGTGAAGAACGATATTTCCTCATTGACGTATTGTTCCACAATTGAACCCTCTGGACGAGCTTTTTGTTTGTTTTTTTCTTCAAATGGAACATAAATTTCTCGAATGGATACATCCAACAAAATTGAACTGGACCTCCTAATGCGGCTTCATGTGGTAGATGAACTGTCAGATGCTCCATAACATCGAAAAATATGTTATTTTGCAGTCGACGAACTACATCCATACTCAGATTTCTCGAACATAAATCTCGAAAGAATAGGCCAACACCTGTAACATTAAAGTATTATTAGTGTATTTAACAAATATTCACACTACATATTAATATAAAATCAACCACATACCTCAATTGCTTCGTGTGCATGTTTTTCCCATCAATTCAGAAAAACATATCGGAAGTAGTCTTTGCATGAATACATGACAATCGTGACTTTTCATCCCTAATAACTTTCCTCCTTGAATGTCAACGCTCCTTCCAATGTTAGACGCATAGCCATCGGAAATTTCATATCTTCTTTCAACCATTTCAACAATTTATATTCGTATCATTTGACAATCTGAATATCGGAACTGGCGCTTTACCGTCATCACCTATATGTAACTCCCTTCGTGAGCAATATTCTTCTAGATCCTTGTGTGATTTAATATTTTCTTTCGTCTTCCCCGTGACATTCAGTACTGTATTGATGATGTTATAAAAAAATTCTTCTCTATGTGCATCACATCAAGATTGTGGCGAAGTTTCAGATTTTTCCAATACGGCAAATCCCAAAATATGCTCTTCTTGTACCAGTTATGAGTAATTCCATAACCACCAATTCTCGGATGATTGTTCCCTCCGCAATCTATACTCCTCGAAATACCCAAAGCAAGAAGTCGTTCATACAAAATCTCTTCGCCGGTCAAAACTGGAGGAGGAGATTTCCGCACAACTACATTCCTTTTAAAATTTCTCTTGTTGCGTCGTAATGCATCATCAACAGGAAGAAAACGACGATGACAATCAAACCAACTCATCTTTCTTCCATGTTTCAACTGAAAAGCATATTTTTTCCCCATGCAATATGGACAAGCCAATCGACCATGTGTTATCCATCCAGATAACATACTATAAGCTGGAAAATCACTTATTGTCCACATGAGAGCACCTCGTAACATAAAATTTTGTTTCCTCGAGACATCGTACGCTTGAACTCCATTCCATAATTCTTTTAATTCTTCAATAAGTGGTTGAAGAAATATATCCAAACTTCTTTTCGGATGATTAGGCCCGGGAATCATTATTGTTAAAAACAAAAATTCCCGTTTCATGCACATATCCGATGGTAAGTTGTAAGGTGTCACTATAACTGGCCACAATGAATAATTCTTTCCAGACATCCCAAATGGATTAAAACCATCGGTACAAAGACCTAAATAGACATTTCGACTCTCAGCCGCAAAATCAGGGTATACCTTGTTAAAGTGTTTCCACGCCTCACCATCTGAGGGATGACACATCTCTCCTTCCTGACTTGAATGCTCAGCATGCCATCTCATGTCGCTTGCGGTCTCCACAGATTGATACAATCTTTTTAATCTGTCTGTAATTGGTAAGTACCACATACGACGATATGGAACCGATTTTCCATTCTTTGTTAAATAAAACCGATCTTTTCCACAAAATAGACAATTACTCATCTCCGATGTCTCTCTCCAAAAAATCATGCAATTGTCTTGACAAACATCAATCTTTTGATATGGCAATAAACCCAAAGATCGCATCATCTTCTTTGTCTCATAATAGGAGTCTACTGCATTATTATCTTCTGGCAAATAATCTCTTACTAATTGCAATATCGAATCCATGCAATTCTCAGACAAATTATTTTCAGTCTTCAAATTCATCAAACGTGCAGACAGAGATAACTGTGATAAACCACTCCTACAACCATCATAAAGTGGATTCCTAGCACTTTCTAGCATTTCAAAAAAACTTTTTGCTTCTTCATTCGGATCTTCTTCAATATTTTCGTTTCTTTCACGGAATACATTTTGCACCATTTCCACATAGGGGTTCATTTCTACATCTTGAGAAGACTCAAATTCATCATGATGTATAGTGCCCCTAAAGTTTTCCACAACATTACTAGATCGTGGTGCAAATTTTTCTCCATGACATAACCACATGAAATAATTCGGGGTAAATCCTCTTAAATAAAGATGCTTCCAAACAGTTCTCTCATTAACAAATTTTTCATTCTTGCATTTCACACATGGACAAACCAACGTACCCGTTTCTTTGTAAACTTGTTGATTCGTCGCCATTGTCATAAACTGTGTGACGCCTTCTATAAACTCTTTCGATACGCTTTGAGATTCTGGATCAATTCTTCTGTACATCCATTGTCTAGAATCGAAAATGTTCGATCTTGATGAAGATGCCATTATATCGCAAACACTAAAGAAGTTATGGGGTGAAAAATATGAGAGTAGCTTATGAAAAACGGATCAATGGTTGAGGGGCGCCCCGAACCCGTCCCTAAATCTGTTTTGGAAGTCCTAAATTTAGGGACGTTTTCAAACCCGTCTCCAAATTGGGAGACGGACGACCTGCCGTCTCCAAATTTGGAGACGGATGACATGCTCGTCTCCAAATTTGGAGACGGATGATCTGTCGTCCCTAATTGGTCCGCATTTAGAAACGGATTAGGCACGACTCTTCTGTACCCAAATTCGGGAACGGATTAGTGACGGATTTCATTTTTCGTCTCTAATTCGTGTATAATCCATTTCTAAATTTAGGAACGGAAGAGTCGGTCCCCAAATTCTGTCCCTAAAATTAAATTTTCTTGTAGTGGAAATTGAGTGAAATCGAATTAAAATTGTGTGAAATTGGGTTGAGATTCGATGAAATTGAGTTAAAGTTAGGTAAAACCGGGTTAAAATTGGGTGAAATCGAGTTAAAATGGATAAAATTGAGTAATTAGGTGAAATCGAGTGGAAATTCGGGGAAATTGAGGGAAATTGAGTTAAAATTGGGTGAAATCGGGTTAAAATTGAGTGAAATCGGTCTGAAATTTGGTGAAATTGGGTGAAATCGTATTAAAATTAGGTGAAATCGGGTAAAAATTCAGATAAGATCAGGTATAATACGGGTCAAAATTGAGTATTCGGAACGACGGTGATAGAAGTAAAAGATATATGGGTTTATGGATAAAACTCATTAAAATTAATCTAATTTGGATTTTATACCCAATTAACTCATATAATCTTATGTTAATTTAATAGAAATTCATGTGTATTTTAAATGGATTGGGTTGGGTTAACCCATCAAACCCAAGTCAAATTGACATTACTAATTATTAACGAATATCAATTCCAAGAGTTCCAAAAAACTCTATTGGTTTCGGATGTCCATTGATACCCTTGTCGTGGAGAAGAACTTTGTTATCGAGGTTTATGTATAGAAAACTTGTCATTGATCTTTTCATTTCCATGTTGTTTTTCTCATTACATAGTTTGTGCCATTCAACCAAGATTTTATCATTAAATTTATGTTCACTCTTGACCCAGTGCCAGTCTAGGATCCTCTACTATTATAGTTGCAAACTCATATATTCACATAGTCGTGGTAACTTGCCTATAGTTCCCTCATATTGTTTTAACATCAAACCATGAAAAACGTAATGTATCTTCGCGTCTGTAGGTAGCTGTAAGCGATAAGCAACATTAACAACATGTGATGTTAGGGTTAAGGGTTTAGGGTCTGAAATCTAACAAAGCGGTTCTAGTAAGAGAAGGATGCTAAGAAGGTGTTTTATGGGCTTGATGACATTGAGGGAACAAAAGATATAATCATAGTACATTTTTCACCATTTCTAAAGCCTAATCCAAGTGAATTTAGTTTTATTGAGTAAGTAAGTGATTTCCATTTGTTGGACAAAATTATTGTCAAGGTTTAAGGTGAGATATATAAGGTAGCAATGGTAGAAGCTGGTTTTTGAAACTGTATGACTGTTCCACAAAAGAATTCCTATCTGAATTCCAGATCTGTTGTTTTTCAGATTTTATTATTTTTCTTTTCTTTTTTATTTGATATGTAGAGCATTTTCCTTTTTTTATAAAGCTGAAACATAAAGTATATATGTGTGTCTATGGAACTGCAAGGATTACCTTAAGAAAGTATGTGATTCTTTTGATCTTTTTGGAATTTGGGTTATAAAGATAAGTTTATGAGGATGCATCTAGGATTATTCTTGCAACTGATAAGGATAAGCCTGGCCAAGCTTTGGCCGAGAAGCTTACACGTCGTCTCGACAGAGAAAAATGTTGGCATGTCAAATGGCCTAAAAAACGAGTTTGAGTAATTCAAAAACGTGAATGAGATGAGATATTTATAATAATATTATTCGATTTCTTTAGTGAAGATTGATGAATTGTTTTGTCTTAAGAAATGTTTTGATTTATATATTTTAGGCCCTTATGTGCATGGGCCTTCATGCACCCAAGGAAGCCATTGAAACGTGGTACATGTATGTATCAGAAGCCATTCAAGATTTCGAAAACAAGATGGACAATATTAAGAACAATTCAAGAATGACAATCTTTATAGTATTATTTCAGTAAATAGTTGTTAGTTTTATTAGATAAAATAGTATTTGTAATTGACTAGCTATAAATAGGTTAAGTGGAAAAAAGGTTTAGCAGAGTTCATTCATTTTTGGTTTAGAAAATTTTGTGGGGAAAAGTGTGAGCAACAATTTGGTAAGACTCTTATATGGGATTTGATATCAGTAAAAGATCTATGATCTTAACATTTTGGTGTGAGAATCGCTTGATCCATTGAAGAATATAAAAGCTTTAACGAAGAGTGACAAGTGATGGAATCATCGAGATAAGAGCTTTAACGAAGAGTGACAAGTGATGGAATCATCGAGATTCTTATCTTCTGTGGCGGTAATATTGAATCTTAACTTGTTTGGATTGGAATTTTTTTCTATGATCATTATTCTACTACAGATTTAGAACGATTGTAGTTTTTTAATAATCGATCGATCTTTTCTTTCTACATTTGTGTTTAAGAATCGTTTGTTATTACGATTTAAGGAAAATTGTAAAGTGAATTAAACGAAAAAATGAAATGACAGGGGTATTACAAAGATTGGAGATGAAAAATGTTATGGAGTATTTGGACGATTTTTATAGTTGTGAAAGTCGCTAGTAATCATCGAATATCTAGTGTCTAGATAGTTAGTTGACGTTTAGATGGATTAGTCTGTGACTAATCGACATCTAGACGTTTTTTAAAATTTTAGTATCAATTTTTCTAAGATTTGAAATACAAAACTAACAAATAGATTTGTTTAAATCAATTTCAATACTATATTTTATTTTGTAATGCCAAAAACAATTTAAAAAAATCCATATTCATTGATTGATATCTAATTAATCACTAGACAACTATCGACGATCGAACCTTAAACGGAACTAAACTAAAGGGAGACTTAGTCGAAAAGACTTGCTTATGTATATATAAAAAAGCTATTACATTGAAATGGAAAGATTTTTCAGAAAAAATACAAAATAGAATACGAAATTACAAAAATACCCCACAGGTGCTCCTTTGTTACAAAAGAGAAGCCAACTTATGATCATGGGTGGAATTATTAGGAGACAACAAAAAGGATCCTTCATGAGACTCTGCCTCCTCCACTGTCCTCATCTCAACGTTGGTCACCTTCATAGCCCTCACCGCCTCCCCTTCCCAGTCCGTCCTCATCAACACCGCATACAATATGGACACCACGCACGCCGCTTGCGCCGACAATAGCCCCAACCATAGGCCGCTGAACCCTATCTTCACCCCAAACGCTAGCCCCACCGCCACCGGCGTTCCCACCAAGTAGAATGCTCCCAAGTTCACGTGCGCCCCAACTGCAGGACGCGCCGTTCCTCGTAGGATCCCGCACCCTGTGGTCTGTGGACAGTTGCCCAGCTCACAGAGGCCGACGATTGGCATCACTGAGGCCACTAAGGCCTTCAGTGGCTCGTCCCCCGTGAAGAGACCCGCCCACCGCTCCTTCAGTACCACCGTCCACACCACGTTTAAAGCGCCTATCACGAATGCACAGCTCAATGCCACGTTCGCGGCTAACCTCGCCTTGTACGGCCTCCCCGCACCAAGCTCGTTCCCCACCTGCGAGTTTGAAGATCCAAGACGGGACGCCATACGCCATAAATTAATTTAATTTATGAATGGATTTATCACATAAATCATAAATCATTTATGTGATTTATGATTTATGTGATAATCATATAATAGTGTTAAATGACTACTTTTATCTTTTGTCACTTTTTATTGCATGTGTTACATCCATGGAAGTCTATGCAATCTTCTAACGACGCATCACATTACATCGTTGTTTTTCTTTTTCTAAATATCCTTTCTAATTTTACATGATAAAATGAGAAACCCAACAAAAAATAAATAAATTTAAATAAATCTTTTTAGTTTTGAATTTAAAGAAATTAAGAATTTTGTTTGGTCCAATATATGTTATACGTGCATGGAGATTGAGAGAGTTAGAAGGAGAAGGAGAAAACGACGTCGTACGACACATACCCGAGCTGAGACGCAGCCGGCGAGTGCCATTGGCACTGTGTACATCAGACTCGTCGTCTGTATCAATATTCCGGTGGCCGCCACTGCTAACTTCGGCTTCTCCAGATACCCTCCCATCACCGTCACGATCTCATACCACCACCACTCCAAGCATATCCCCAAGCAACTCGGCACCGCCAGTCTCATCAGCGGCCCTATCCCCTCCACCACCGCCGCTGTCGTCGCCGGTCGATTCTGCCACCGCCCACTCGCCCATACGTACCCCACCAACAACCCCACCATGATGAGGTTTGTCACCACCGCCGCCGTTGCCACCCCCGGGACCCCCCACCGGAGGACCATCACCAAGAGGTAGTTGAGTGGCACGTGGAAGGCCACGGCGACCAGAGTGCACCACATCATTGGCTTCGTCACTTGCTGCGACCGGAGGAAGACACGGAGCGGCTGAAGGAGCGTGTTGGTGAGGAGGTCGGGGAGTGAGTAGATGCAGTACTCTGCAGCCATGGCTGTGATGTCGGGGTCCTGACCCATAAAGACCATGATTGGACCGAGGTTGAGCCACAAGAGACTGATGGGCACGGCTGCGATCAGGAGGATCACGATCATCCGGTGGAGAGAGAGCGAGAGAAGGTCCCAGTTCTTGCCCCCGTAGGCTTGACTGCACACCGGCTCCAGCCCCGACGCTAAGCCAACGAGAACAGAGTAGCCAGTGATGTTGGTGAAGCCGATTGAAAGGGCGCCGCCGGCAAGCTCCAAGCTGCCGAGCCGCCCGAGGAATAGTACGGAAACTGCGGCACGCAGGTACACCAGACAGTTCATCGCCGTTATGGGCAGGACCATCGCCCACAACTCCTTAAACTCCTCCAAAACCTTAAAGAAATTAACAATATGTAAAGAAAACCAACATATAGACATACACACACATATACATATACATGTGGGAGAGTATGATTGTTACCTGAAGAGGAGAAAGGTGTCGATGCGAAGAGAAATCATCTGATGGGTCTTTATCCGCCAAGAGGAGGAGAAACAGAAGACTAAAACACCAAGAAAATGATAAATGAAAATTAAAAAATAAAATATATAATACACCAAGAAAATGATAAAGATAAATGAAATATATATATATAATATAAATAGACGAAAATTTAACTGAAAATGAAAAGCAATAAATAGGGAGACATGGAAAAAAAAAAATACAGACCCCTAAGAAATCCCTATTACTATCCCAAGGAATTTATGCTCTCCTTTTTCTATATATTTTTTTTTGTTGCTCATTAATACTTTCTATGTGTATGTCATTTTGTATCTACGTAGATCTAATTGAATCCAATGTTATATGGATTATAAATTAGTTATATTTAACTTATATATATAAAAAATTCAATTTTTTACCATATTATTTTTATACTCATGTATTGAGAGATTATACCATATTTCCTAATCAACATGATTAAAACCGTTGCTAAATTTCCAAAACGTATAAACTAATAAATATATTATAATTATAAAGATTTTTTGTCATTTCTCTTCGATTATATTACGGATGGAATAAGTTTATTTTTTCCAACTATATATGGAAACTTTAATGGCCCAATTAATAAACAATTTTTTTAAAATGATTTTTTAATTAAAAACAGAAGTCGAAAACAGAGGTGGGGGATTCTCGAATAAATCAAAGGGTCAAATTAATGGCATATATTTTTAATAATATTAGTGTAATTTAATGAGAGTAGAAATTCCAGACGGGCAGCTCAGCTATTACTATATATACACACACATATATATATATATATGTTTTATGATGTGATAAAATTGTATGCATATTTGATGCATATATCGATGGGGCTTCTGAAGAAATATTGGAAAAAGCTGATATTTTTGCTCTGCTTCATGATGGCCAACCAAATGACATGCTCCATGTACTGTTTTAATATTTATTAAAAATAAAATGTAATCAGTTTTTCATTTATACATATAAAAATATGATGTTATAAAAAAACAACGTCAAGGCTAATGAAATTTAATAATCAAAAGGCAATAAATGTGTGTACATAGATAGGAAATAATTAGTTGTTTTCTCTGCCTTACATTTACATGTATCAACTTGTGCAATCCACAGTCGCCGGTCCTTTCTGTGAGTATATTCGACGAAAATATAACAATAATTACGATAATTACGGTTCACAGATTTATCTCTATTCGTATTTATGAGCATAACAAAATGATCCGAAGGAACAGATATATGCGAAATTTGGTGGAGAACAATATAATACATGGAAAGGTGTCGGTATATTAAATGTGTCGTAATAAGAACTCAATCTCTCTAAAATTTTAGTGGCAAATTAGTTTGAAAGATCAAAGATCGAGCAATATTCAATGTTTGTATTCGATTCGTTCATTTTGTTACGGGGTACTAACACACAAAGTCTCATAAACTATCTCTTGTACAATAAAGAAACGTTTGAGACATTGAAATTCAATCTCGTTATCAAATCGTACACGTTTAACCAAAATGTTAAACTGTCGAGAAACCATCGAGAAATTCTTAAGATAAGTTGAAACCTCGTTCAATGACGTCATTAAATATATCTAAACTCTTTGTGAAAAATCATCGATGATAATAAAAAATACTAAAAGTGTCAAAATATTGCCCGACCCGTAGATCATCCCGAATCTTAGATTTATAGGCCCGTTTGTTTTTGAGCTTTCGGGCTAAAGCCTTCAATAAGTATGCAAAGATTATTGTTCGGCCATCAAGCTCTAAACAGATTACGTCTAAGAAAGATACATCTCTTCTCCTTCTCTTCTTCTCATGGCGTTCACTACTGTAAGAGAGAAGTTTCGCCTTGTCTACTTGTTTTTTTGCCGATTGTTTGGTTCTTCATCGGTTGTTTTGTTTCTTCGTCAACTATTTCGATTTTTCGATGGCTTGCTTTGTGTCTTCGCCGGCTTGCGTCGTGTCTTTGCGACTTGATTCTTGTCTTTGCTGACTTGATTCTTCGTCGGCTGCTTAGTTTCTTCGTCGACTGCTTCATTTATCCGTAGACTTGCTTCGTGTCTTCGTCGGTTTAGTTCATTTAGTCATTGTTTTATTCCTTCGTTGTTTCGTTCCTTTTTGCTATGTTTGTCAACTTGTTGCTTTCATTCTCTACTTCGTTCGTCGACTTGATATGTTCATTCGCTGCTCCATTCTAGTTTTATGTTCCTTCGTTGATTTGTTTTGTTCCTTCGTTGTTTCGTTTTAGAATCAATAATAACATCGGTCCATGGACCGCCTAAAACTCGTCGGGCTAAGCTGCAGGTCTAACATTTTGGGCTCGTTAAAATTTTGGGCCGGCCTTCCTAGGGTCGATTTTCAGTTGGCCATATGTGGGCTCGGGTCTAGCCAATCAGTTTGATATACCTAGAAAATGCTTTGTCCTATAGAACGATGGAGTGTGATTTGGATCCCACACGTTGCAATGAATCAACTCAAATATGACTAATGTTTTATTCGTACTGTTCAGAAAACAATCTCGCGTTTATTTTACGCTTATACAAATATTGTATATGTTATCCACCGAATCATCACGATGCAATAATAGCAAATCGGAAATAAAATTTAAAATATTCGAGGAAAGACAAACGATTCCATGTTTGAGAAGAGCAAGAATTCCAAGACTGACCTACAGCCGATTTGTCAACACCTCGATAATAATATAAACCACCTTTATGCTCACCTGTCAATCAAAGTCTTGGTAAGATGGTTCTTAATGACGTAACATTAATTAGCCAATTGGATCAAGTTCCACTGGTTATGTAATTGAGATCGAGACACGAGGTTGTGACTAAGGCTTTCGACATAAAAAAAATGTCCTATAAAACGAAATTACACGCAAGATAAACACGTCTATATTAAGTTGCCAAGGTTTCTCAGTCATCATGAAAGATAATAGAGTAGAGATCCATACATGAAATATTATATAGGTGTTCAAAATTTCATGTCATGTTATTGGAACATCCTAAATAAAAAATCCATGACAAAACAAAGGTCTTACCGGATGATGTCTCAGTAGCTTCAATTTCATTACCATTGAACAAAGCAACGATCATCTACCAAAGACCATTTGAAGATATGTTTTAGACAAAACTAGAGATGACCAAGAGTGTGAAGGAAGAGCCACAACTTGAGTAATGTTAACCCTCACACTGATGTTCCACGTCCTTTGCCCTGAATAGATGCATTATCGTTTCCTCTACCAAATCGAACACGAGGCCAATCTCTTTACCAATCTGGAAACCCAATAAGCTGAAAACAAGAGTCAATCGCATGTTTTGTCTATCCGCAATTAGTACACAAGATTTTGGTCTTTTCTTAGAGAGACATTCGAGGTGCACTAGGTAACTGTTTTGGATGGACAAATTTCACATCAAAAGCCATAACATGAGTTCTTTCATCTTGCATCTTGATTATAGTGTGAGAATTTTTGTCTTGCAAAATGATATTATACACGATATCAAGGCCAAGAAAAGGATTTATAGACAACAGATTAGAACGAATGATCCATAGACCGAATCATCAAGTCCCGTAAACAATCATGAACCATATCCTCTTCTAGATCTTTTTCAAGTTGAGTCGTTAGACCACCTGTGCAATGTCCACATTTACAAGTCCGAGTAAGCCTAGAATTAAGCAAATATCTAAAAATTCGAATCAATCTTCTATAGTATGCCTCGATTTTCATTCCACGTTGAGTTCAATGGGAAAGTTCGAAGCGAATTCTTTGGGCACGCGGACTGTTCTTCATAGCGAATCAATTTTTTAGATGACCCCGAATGTCTTTGACTTCTTCTTGATAGGAAATGTCAGAACGTAGATTTTTTCGCTAATATTTTTAATTCAGGAAACCACCAAAAAAATTTTAGTTTTCCAATCTTAGAAATTTAGAGACTCGAGAGAACACCGATGAATTTTTTTGTCAACAAAACCAAACTTCTTTTTTAACTTTTTCAACAAAACCAAACGAATCGGATACGAATACTCCGAATATTTTGTTTATCTCTGGAAACTAGTAATAGTCTGATAAATAAATTTATTTTGGTAACTGTGTTGATTGAATTAAATTTAACTATGCTGATTGAGAGAGGCTTATGCATTTATTATTCACACAGAAAAAAGCTTTAACTGTTGATGTATATATGTGTATGTATATAATTAAAGACGTAATAATATGTTTTTATTATAGGTTATTTACTATATTCGAATTAAATGGCATATCATGGTAGGTTATATATTCAATTGTAGAGCTACCAAAATTGATGGTATATTACCAAATAAGTCGTGATTAATAATGAATTAAAATGTTATAAATCGGTATATAAAAGAAGTGACTGGTTAAATAATAAAAAAGTACCATGAATATGAAGTTATATTTTAAAAAGATTTTGTAAAAAATAAATTAAAATTTTGATAGATGAAGATGTTGGCACGTGCGCAGCCGCCTGGGCAATAAGTGACATTAAATCAGAGAATTAGGGTTTTCGCTCTCATTTAATGTTAGAAGTTGGGACACCAAAAAGCATTCTGATTCAGACATCCCTTGTTTTTCTTTATTAATTATTAATTATTTTATTTTTGTTGTTGTTAGTACTATTATTGGTGTGCAAATTATTCAATCGAAACCAAGGTGTTGATGACATTATAAATTGAAAAAAAGGGAAAAACTATCCATGCAAAATTTTCCAATATTTATTGGCATCTCAATAAAAATTTTAATTTATATAAGTATTTAGGATTTCTAAAATTGTATTTGATCTTTTTATGTTTACTTTATTTTAAAAATTATCTAAAGTGATTTAAAGATGAACTTTAAAAATATTACAACTCTCTCGTAAAGGACTAGTTTCCGAATTCTTAAATATATTTACTAACATAATTAAAAAGTTTATAAGCATGGTTTCTAGCTAAACGTGTATGATGATATATTTTTTTCAATAAAATATTTTTCAATGGTCATTATCATTCCATCTTTAGCAATTTTAGGTGATTGAACAATTACCAAATATTTGTAAATATTCAATTATTTATATTTTTATTTGTATTCGAAGAATATTTAAATATATTATTTGTATTTATATTTATAATTTCGTAAATTCGTAAATACGAATATTCGTCGTCTTATTTTAAAACTCATTATTAAAAAAGAATTTTAATAAAAAAAAATCAATAATCATCAAATATAATTTAAAACTAAAATTTAAATCACACAAAAATACATAATATAAATAAAACAAAATACCAAATATTCACATTCATTTCCACATCGGTCATTTAAATTTAGTTTCGGATGACCCTTAAGATTATCGTTGAGATTCACGCCAAGAAGAAATCTGTCGTCGGAGAAGATATCAACGAACCTAAGCTGGTTGACCCCAAGTAGAACTTTTGATAGAGAAGATCACACATCAATTATAAGCGTTTGGTCCATCTCTTGATGAACTTAGTCCTTTACAAAAGGATAAAACTTATTTACACGTAAATAACGTTAATGTTAATAATTTATTAATTATATAAAAATTCTGAAATCAATATACTAACTTTAATTTGTTTCATATTATAGTTTTTTAAACCGTATAAGAGATGTCTATATGGTCTGGGTTCACCACACACAAAAAATATTGTACAAGACGCCACGACAGTACCCTTCACGGTCAAAGAGACTTTCACGTAAGAACGACTCATCGAGCAGCTCGAGACTACAATTCGAACAACGCAACTTACATTTCAAGAAACGTAATCTATGTTTCGAGAAATGTGAGTGCAGATGCTTCGTATGGAAATGATCATCGAGTTGATGATTAGTCAAGCGTACAACCACCACAAAGGCAATAACACCGAGACAAGAATCGATCATCGACTCCGATATAACCCATTCTCGATGCGTTGGTGATGTGGTTAATCTTAAGTAATAAATACCTAGACTAACATTTCCGCAAGAATACGGATTGTGTAGTACCAGGGTCGAACACTAGAGAATCGGTGCAACTATAAAGCTAGTAAACTAATGAATATGATGGTTAACAAATTTATTATTGAATTTGAAGTAAAGACTAACTAATTTAAATTGTTGTAAATTCAATAAACTAAACACTACATGTTTCGAGAGATGCACGATAATGCAATGAAGTGCTAACAAAGATATAGATATCATCACGTATTTGGAGTATTTAAGCTCTTTCCTAGGGAATGACTCTTTCGATGCCTTATCCCACTATTTCGCATGCGTATTACCAATCTCCTAATTGAGTAATCTCACACACTAAATGCATTAAGACCACTATCCTAATTCCTGAGTTCAATCAATCGACCGATCAATGTTCTAAATCGATTAAGATCCAGAATAATGGCTATGTTCCAAAATCTAATACATCTTCCAATGCAATCATACTTTTATAATCATTCATTCAAGCGTCTAACAAGAACAAAAGCATTAAGAACAACCAATCAATCTATAAATGATCATATATCACAACCAAGCATTAAGCATATAAGTTTTCATTACATATCGATAATTTAACCCGTAACTACTAAACTACTCGGACATGGAGAAAACAAAACACGAAATAAAACTATTGTCAACATCGATACAGAATGAGATTCCACCCTATCCTAATATTGTAGTCTTCAATAGCTCCTACGCGTTCCGAATTCGTCGCCTCGTCTCCAGCCTTCCGGCGTGCTGCTTTCTCTCTTCTCTCTACGTGTGTGTTGCGTGTGGGATTATCCTTTCTGTCTGAATTCTCTTTTGCCTTCTTGACCCCTTTGCGCCTCTTGCCTCTTCTATTCTTTTCCTTTTCTCATTCTTTTCTCTTTGGCCGTGCACTTTCCTTTCTCCTCTTGCGGCTGAAGTTTCCTTTTTTGCTTTAGGCGGCCTAAAGTTTTCTTTTTCTTCTACACGGCTAGAATTTCCTTTTTTCTCTTTTCCGGCTAGAGTTCCCTTTCGTGTGTGCAGGATTGAGTTTACTTTCTTGTGTGTTGCGGTTGCTTCATCTTGTTCCATCAAACTTACATATTCTCCAGCCGTGTCCTTCCAAGTAACACTCCAGCAAGTTTCCATTTTTGTGTTAGTCGTGTTAGTATGTTTTCATTTTTGTTCCAGCGGCCTGCATGTGTGTTCCAGTCGTTCTTGCTCCATTTTTCTTCTTCGATTCATGATCCTTATATGCTGACCGTGTATAGTTGATAGGAGAGTGGTTTTTGCTTCATTTTTTCATCATGTTTGTACCCCGATATTTTATTGTCTGCAATAACACAAGAAAACGCTATAAAAGAATTAAATCATATTTAATATTTGGTAAAGTCTAAATGAATGATTAAACTAACTATGAAAAAGGACTAAAATACTATAATAAAATAGACATTATCAGTTGGCAAAGACATGTTCGAAGATGGCTATGACAGTTTAGATGATATGTAGGCAATCTATTTTAAATTTCATATATCATTTTGTATATATAAAAAACTTTTCTTGCAAAAACCAAACAAACAGATATCTATTGGTAATTCCTGCCAATAATTTCAACGGATGTTTGTGATATCCAAGCAACATTTGCAACGGATACATGTTGATATATTCCGATGGTCATCCGTTGAAATTTTTAATGGGTATATGTTATAATATCCAACAATGAGATCCGTTATAATCTCTTGATGCCATTCAACGAATATTATCCATTGCAATGTTGTTGCAATTGCAACGAATGTGTATTTTCAACGATTGATTTCCAACGATCTAAAATCCGTTGGCAAAGGTCATTTCCAACGAATTTGGTAGTTGAATGACTAGTTTTTTGTAGTGTTACTGAATTTAAATACACCAACTTTTCTTCTCTCAAATTGTAAAACTTTTGTCAAATTATCTAAATGGTCATATTTCCTTTTAGTGTATAGTGAGATGTTATCAGTAAAGACTATCACAAATTCATCAAGATAATGTGTAAAAATTGTGTTTAGACTTCATAAAAATTAAAAGGGCATGAAAATTCTAAATGTCATTTACTTGTCATCTTCTTTGACAAATCTTATCTAATGATAACCAAATCATAGATCGATATCTGAAAACCAGGTATCTTCGAATTTCTTAGCCTTCTCATTGTTCTGATATTTCTTGGCCTTGAAGTCTTCTGACTTCTAATGTTGAACGAGTTGGCTGAATACCTCATATGTGGCTCACATTAGTTTGGTGGTCCTATTGAGGTAATTCATTTTGGCTTTGTTCATCATCAATTTCAGGTGCGATTGCATAGTTCGCATCCATGCGGAACAGATGCGCGACGTGTGATTCTCTATAACATAAAACAAAGTCCAATTAGTAATAAAATTGGTCATTGATTAATTGAAATCTGATAAAAATTCAAAATTTACGATGAAGTTACACCATCATCGGCGACGAATAACCTCTGGCATCACTTGTCAGAAACAGTAAGGGCGATCCTGAATGAAAGTTTGGATGATATGGTTGTTCATGTGTTTTAGCACACCATCAACGACCAACCTAACCACCAAAAAGAAAAAAATAAAATAACTAAACATACATAAAAAACTATGTATCGTAAGGAAAATAATTATATCAGAGCGTTTCATCAGGGTATTCGAGGTCGACGGTAGAAATGTTTCGACAATCATCGAAACTATCGGTCAAATCATAGATATCCATCAAAAAATTATCGTCATCAAATATTGGTGGTTATATAGGAAGGTATGATGGTGGGAGAGGTGGTAGCAGAGATCTAGCGAAACGCGTCAACAACCTTCATTGACCAATGAATTGACGATGTCTTGTTTTATATCTTGTTTGGTATTTTGAAGAGATTATTTCGAGGGATTTGTTAGAGTTTTATTGTTATTTGAGATGATAATAAAACTGTAATGAGCTAAATACTCATATTATCATCGGGCATCCGTTGGAAGTTACAATGGTTATGTCCAATAAATTTTGATGCTAGAATTATACAACCCTTCGTCTTTCATTTCAATGAGCATTCTTTGGAAGTTCCAACGAGCATCTATTGAAAATTCTAATCTATAGGCAATAGAAACCGAAAAGTTAGAGCCCTTGAAATTCCAACAAATGACAGTTGAAATTGTGAAAATGGTTATAACGCATACTGCTATAATTATTACTATTTTCAATGGGCATCATTTAGAATTTCTATAAGATGTTCATCGAAATCATTATAGTTATGTCTTTAAATAGTACATTTATTAACGAACATCTATTACAAATATCAAAGAGTATCCATTAGAAATTCCAACGGATGTCCATTGATAATGAGAATGTCTAAAAAACCAAAATAATTGCTAAGTTATGAAGAGTTGACACGTATCAACGAGATTAGAAATTCTAACAGATGCCCGTTGATAATGAGTCAAATGCTTTGTATTCGGTTTTCAAGTAATATAAATATGTATTTGAAGGTTAAGATTCAAATTTAATGCAAAAATAGCTTTGTATTTTCTGTTGATCTATTAAAATAATTTATGTTCGATTAGACGATATTTTTTTGTGAGATTATCTTATTTCTGATGGAATATAGCATAAAAAATATCAAACTATTTTATTTTAGCCTATAAAACATGAATTATCATCTTCAACCTAAAAAAACTCAAACTTAATTTTTTGCCTTAAAAACACTAACTTTAGGAATATAGTCTAGAAAATACCAAACTTTTTAATTTTACCTATAAAACACAAATTATTACTTTGAACCTAAAAATTTTGAATTTTTTAAATTTTATCTAAAAATACAAACTTATCAAATTAATCATATCCATACACAAACACAAACACTAAATCATATTTTAACTCTTTGAATTTTTAAGTGTTGTCTAAAAAACACAAATTTATCAAATTAATCATATCCATACACAAATACTAACTCTTGGTATACCCAATTTCAACCCGATTTAAATCCGAATCCGAATTAAAAAAAATCCAAATTTAAACAAATTTCAACTCGAAATCTGAATTCAACTCAATTTCAAACCGATTACAACCGAAAATCCAACTTTCACCCAATTTGAACAAGAATTTCAACCCAATTTCAACTCAAAATCCAATTTCAATCTAATTTTAGCCGAATATCCGAATTCCATCCAATTTTAGAAAGCATTTTAACAAAAAAGTAAAATTTGAATCAATTTCAACTCGAAATTTGAATTAACCTAATTTCAACTCGATTTCAACCGAAAATCCGAGTGTATCCAGAATTTTCTGTATACCAACAAATGAAATATTTACTAAAATGTGGTGGAATTTGAATTTTTGGTTGTAATTGGGTTGAATTCAGATTTGAGGTTGAATTGAGTTGAAATTCTTGTTAAAATTAGGTGAAATTTTGTTTTTCCGTTGAAATCAGGTTAAGGGGTCGAATTCGAATTTTCGGTTGAAATTGGTTCGAATTTGGATTTCTTACTAAAATTGAAATTGGACTGAAGTTCTTTCTAAAATTGGGGAATTCGAATTTTCGATGAAAATTATATTGAAATTCGGGTTATTTTTTGGTTGAATTTGGACTACGGGTTAAAATTCTTATTGAAATCGGGTGAAATTCGAATTTCATTTTGAAACCGGTTGAAAATCTGTTGAAAAATAATTCTACATCGTAAACACTAATGGAAGTTCACCAAGAGTTAGTGTTTGTGTATGGATATGATTCATTTAATAAATTTGTGTTTTTTAGACAAAAATTAAAAAATTTGGTATTTTCTATACTAAAGTTAATGTTTTTAAGAAAAAAATAAGTTTGGATAATTTTTAAGTTGAAAATAGTAATTCTAAAATAAAATAGTTCCACATTTTTTTTTATGTTATATTGCTCAATAAAAAATATTTTTAGGAATGAAAGGAGAAAATGGGTTTAGGAGAGAATCTTGGATAGGACGAATGGACAACTTATTAGGGTTGTCTGATTAAAGTCAGTATGTCTCATTTTTTGTATATTTGATGTGTCGCTATCACTTCTTCTCCTCCTCGTGTGTGTCTTTTACATGTATATATATATATATTCTATATATATATTTATATTTATATTTATATGTATGTATATATTATATGTAAGAGAGAAGCATAACTTATAAGTAAAATGGCAGACAACAGATTCCTTTTGATTAAAGTGATGCATTTTGTAAAAGTAGATTCTTAAATCTCGGGACATCTCTCTTTCTCTCTAATTAATTAACTTATGTTTCAAATACACCTATTTAATATTGTAAATAAATAACACAAAATTTTATAGTAAACATAACACAAATATCGATTTTAATGAATCGACGAAAACGATACATTGATCTCATAAAATTTTAAGATTTTTTATGAATCTATTTAATTATTATTTTCGTTAACGAAAGAGATGACATAATGTTTTGTTTTTTTAATTAAAAAAAACATCGACAAATAATGCAAAAGATAAATAAACAATTGGCATGGTGTTATATCCATTAATGAAAAAGCTAAAAGCTAGCTTAGTTAGGTAAAGATTTAAGATTTGGAATATAATATATTCTCTAATCGCCCCACTTATATAATAAAGTAATGCCTAAGCATCATTAAAATATTATTAATTAACACATTATTGACGACAATAATAGCAATACACATAAAGCTTCGTACTCGTCGAGAGATTTATGTTTATAAAATTCCATTTTATATTTATATTAATTATTCCATGTAATTTTATATCTAATGGGCTAATAAAGCCCATTTAAATTTAAAGGCCTCTTTGACCAATCTGGCCATAAAACTCTCTCACATTGCCAGTTCAGTTTAAATTTACTCGTGTTCAATTAAATTGGCACAAATGTAAATAAAATGGTTATAATTCTATAACTATTCAATTCTCCCTTAGTTTTTGTATTGTAATTTGTAATAAAAAGAAATTCAATTAAAGAACCGTAGACTAATGGTTTAAAAATTGCTGGTGTTCATAATACATTTTTAAAAGGTTCAGTTCGCATGGGCCGAACGAAGATTAATTTGGCTATTAATTAGGCCACGAAATAAATATATATATATATATATATGTTTATTTATTAAACTAGCCATTTGATTGAACTTGTTGATACGAGTGGAATAAATTTGCACGAACACAATTAGAAAAACAGAGTAATGCAGAGAATAAACAATATCAATATAATATTTGTGAGTTTTTTTTTTAGATTTTAACAGAAATCCTTTAGAATTTATGGTATTTATAACACTAGATCCGACTGAAACGTGTATTTACATTTCAGTCCATTTTAACTAACTTAACTGATGATTTCCGAAGTTCCGAGAATGCCCTTATGCTCGTCTTTTACATTTACAACATCTGAATTTCAGTTTTAAAAACACAAATAAAATTACATTTATATACGAAAACTCTACAGACTCCGATTGCATTTGTGAAATTTTAATGCTAAAAGTTTAGGATATCATAAATTTTTTATATTATCATGCAACATAAAACTCTAAACGATAAAATTATGAATATAGACCCATAATCAACACAAAAGGATAAATTAGATTAACACAATTAACAATGAAGATGATTAGTCATAGCCCCTAGAATATCTAAGATTAACCATTGTAATGAGTTGAATGCATTACAAATATTTATAGATTAACTTTTAATAAGTAAAAAAGAACGTCATGAATATACCCATTTGATTTGATAAATTCGTTGGTTTCAAAAGAAATAATGAGTTAAAAATTTACAAATCACTCTAAATTGAAACTCAAACACTACAAAACAGATCATTTTCAACGGTCATATCCATTGGAAATGACTAATTTTTCTTTAGAAATGATATTTTCCCACAGATTTATGGCCGTTGGGAACCGATCGTTGAAAAATCACATCCGTTACGATTTGCAACGACATTTCAATGGATGTTATCCATTGAGATTTATCAAAGGATTGTAACGGATATCGTCGTTGGACGCAACAATAGACATCTGTTACAACGTTTCAACGGATACCCGTTGGAAATATGCAACGGATATCCGTTGGAAACTTGCAACATGCATCTGTTGAAAGTGTTGCCAGACTTACCAACGAATATCCACTGGATTCGAATTGGCGTGATTTCTAAAATATTCCAACGGATGCATGTTGAAAATTTTGTTCTTTTATCAACGGACATTCGTTGATAATTTGACGAAATTTAAAAATAAATACAAATAAAAAATAAAACGTTTTTTATATATACAAAATGGTATACATGATTAAAAAAGGATTCACTACATTTCATCTAAACTGACACCATCGTCTTTATCCACGTACTCGTCGACGCCTCGAGATGAGGTTACATTAGAGTTGATGATCGATTTTTGTCTCGACATCAACTCGATTATACTCTTCATATGATGTATCCGCATTAGCGTTTCTCAAAGCGTAGATTGCACTTATTGAAGAGTATCTTGCAATGCTCGAAGTGTAGCCTCAAACTATTCGATGAGTCTTTCTTGGGGTACTGTCGTGGCGTTCTCTATACTATATTTTTGTAGAGAACCCAGATAGTATATACACCCTCTACACGGCCTAACAAATTACATCATTAAAGTTAGCATATTTATTTAAAAAAGTTTATGTAATTAAAGAATTATTAACGATAATGTTATTATTTATCTCTAATTTTTTTTTTTGTAAATGACTAAGTTCAACGGGAGATGAACCGATCGTTTGTGATTGTTGTGTGATCTTCTCTATCACAACTTTCACCATCCGCTTTGCTCGAGAGTCAAGAAGCTCAGGTTCGTCTCTCGATGTATGATGATGCAGACCATCCTTGAGAACTTTCTCGTTGTATCGATATTTTTTTGGCCTTTCCGCTTTAGCCTTGAAGTTCTGTAAATCTCAATGTTGGACGAGTTGGTTGAATACCTTATCTGTTGTCCATGTAGATTTGGTGTTCTTGTTAAAATTGATGTGTTTGGCGTTGTTCATCATAAAATGAAACTGAGCTTGCATATCGTGCATCCAGGCGATATAGATGCGAGATGTGTTCTTCTTCCGCCAACTATATGCACGCTACAAAATTAAATTTAAATTAATTAATTTATTAATAAAATTCAAAATTAATATTAAATTAAATCTTATATAAGACACACTTACAATAAGTGTACCCCAACCATCGAGGACGTATAACCTCTAGTGTCATCTACCATGAATAATATAGCCGATCTTGTAAAGAACTTTGGATGATGTTGTTGTTTGTTTGTTTAAGAACATTATCCACATCAAACCTACATGTGTAAAAAATTTATTAGATCATTTTTAAAATTAATTAAAATATGTGTAAATAAATAGTATCTTACCATTACGTCCTGACAAAACATTCGAGATCAATGATGGGATTAGTTGGAAGTTCGTTGAAGGTATCAATCAAAGCATAAATATCCACCATATCATTTTTCTCATCAAATATTTGTGATGCCGATATATGTAAAGGAGGTCGATATGGTGGCGGAGGTGGTGGTTGCGGGGCTCCTGTGAAACCCCCCAACAAATAACCCTGACCGATAAATCGTCGAGCTTTTTATTGTGTTTAAGTGTTTTGAATTTTTGTTTGAGAGAATTTGATGTTTTAGTTTTGAGATTGTATTGAAAATTAGATTCAAAGAACTAAATACATAATTTTCCAACGAGCATCTGTTAAAAATACCAACGGATACCCGTTGGAAAATGTTTCCAGTCAACATAAGTCAATAAGTGACAAGACTCTGAATGCCCATTGGAAATGGTTGTATGTCATTAAGTACAAGACTCTGGATGTCCATTGGAAATATCAATGGAAAGCAAAAATTTTTAAATGTCCACTTTTAAAGAACATCTGTTGAAAATATCAACGGATGCGATGAGGTAATTAGAGGGAGCATATCTATCATGATCTATTCCAACGGATGTCCGTTGAAAATTTTCAATGGGCGTCCGTCGAAAACTTGTATGCATTCTAACGGGCATCAGTCGAAAGGTTTTATGCAATTCAATGGTAGTCTGTTGGAAACTACCAATAAATTCTCGTTATAGAATGAAAAACCGTGAAATATTTTTTAGTGTTGAATAGAATTAAATGATTCAATGGGTGCCCATTGCATTTTCCAACAGATGCCTGTTGAAAATGGAAAACATGATGTAAAAATATTAAATTACAAAAGTTTGATATTATAATTACACAATTCACATATCTTCTTTTGTTGATTCTTCAATTGGTTAGTCTACCTTCAATGGTGCATTGAACTAGTTGCTATGTTCATCTTTTATCCTCATCTTTAGTCGTTCGTAAAGTATTTGGACATACCAGTCTCCCGTGCGTGCTTCATCGAGATAACATTCCATATATATGGAAGTCGTTAATTGTCCACAACAATAACGCTTTCAATGAAATTTTGCTTCGTACTTACATCATAAACAATAATTTCATTGTTCGACAAATCTCTTAATTCATGAATTAAGGGTTGCCAAATGATATCAAAAAATTTCTTAGGATGTTTTTGTTCTGTAATAAGTAACGTCAGGAACATGATTTTTTTTTTCAGACATATAACCTTCTCAACATGTTTGCTACATATATATAGAACATATTTTTATACGATATGTATTTTCGGGAAGATGGTTTTTTGTGCAAAATCTGCTTGCACTGCAAAATTTACATTCTACCAAGTTTTTATCTTCTCTCCAAAACAACATGCGACTACTTCTAAAGACATCAATTTGTTCATGTGGAATTTCCAAATCTTTTAAAGCATTATTTGTTTCATAATATATCGCATGAGCTTGATTATTTACCGGTAAATATTCACGCATGGTTTTGCAAAATGAATCCTTGCAGTTTTCAGCTACATAATAGTCTTTTTTTAATACTTATGAATCTTGATGAAAATGATAAATGAGACTTGAGCTTCACGAGAACCTTCATATATAGGTTGTTTTGATGCATCCAATAGGTTGAAAATTAGTGTGTCTCATTATTTGGCATCTCTTCATGCGTTTGGTCAAAAACTCTAGGAAAAGAATTTGACACCATTTCCACATATAGATTGGTCATCTTTGTTTCACATTGAACCTTTTCATTTATTTTCATTACTTGTACTTTTTGTACAGTATCTCTAACGTCATAATTTTCACCGTGAAAGAACCAAATTTCATAATTCTCTACGAAACTCACCTTGTAAATGTATTTGCAAACAATTTCTTGACTTCAATACTTCATATTTTGCATCTTTTGCAGAGACCTAATATTTTTCTACATTATTGATACAAAGATTTCATCGATGCAAAACTCATGAACTGTTCCAACCCGTGTAAGATTTTTATGTAACTTCCTCGGTTACGAGATCGTTTCTTCTATACATCTACTCTCTCAATTTGTATATATCTTTATTTGAAGAAGATGATGTTGTTTGAAAATATATTTTGTGTTGATGGCTTGGTGGTAAGCAGTTCGAGTTTGTTGTCTTAATAGTGAACATTCCAACGGATATCCGTTGAAATCTAACGTTTGATTATTCTACGGCCGCATCAAAATTCTAACCATTCCAATGGATACCCGTTGCAACGAGCAACGGTCATCCGCTGGAATAAATTCTCATTGTTCAATGGCCTTCCAACAGATACTTCAGCAGATTTGCAACGGATTATATCCGTTGACGATCCATTAAATATACCAACGGATTTCAACAGAATTTTGATCGTTGATAATTTCCTACCATCCATTTCAAAAATTATGAACCGACGAATCCATTGAAATTCGATTGTTTTTTTATAGTGAAATAAGAAAAATTTATTTATATAAATACGAAGATTTTTTTACATGCTCTAAAAATTTAAATGACATAAATATAGTTTGTTTAAAATTATTGATTTGGTTGCTTTAGGTGGAAAGTTACGGTTCCTATGAGTGTACCTTTTCTATAATGATTTTTTTATAGAGATAGTATGTTTGAACCAAATTTTATATATTAATTATGGTTTAACGTTAAGTGAACTTGTTTTTTGGTAAACCAGAGGTTATCTTGTTTTTTGGTTAAATGGTCGTTAGTCATTTTTGTTCTCTCTCCTTTTAAATAAAAATAGTAAAGAGCTTAAGGAGTCTTGCGAATCTTAGATTTTTGTTACCGTAATTGGAACCCAAAGAGAACAAATATTCTAATTCTTCTCGAGACATAGGAAGGATCAAATCGATCCTTCTGAACTTATAAATCAAGTAGTGTCCCTTGTTTTCTTTTTTCCTTCTTTTTGCAATATGAGAGTTTGGTGAGTAGTGTGTGTAATTCATCTATTTTGTTCTCGGATTTTTTTTCAGATTTCGGTTCAAATTGTGAAGATGATTCTTACACGTGGTATCGAAGCCTAGTTATCGACAAAGGTTAACCAAGCTAGAATTGCTTCAGTTCTTGAACTGGAGGAATTAATGTATAGAGACATCTCAGTCAAAGTTTCAAGCGAAATATAGAGGGGATACCACTCAAATCATTCAAGAACTGGATAGTGGGAAGCTCGAAGTTGATTTAAAAGTTGATGGAAAATAGGTTTCTTGCTCTGGAAATTAAAGGTTCTTGCAAGACTGAATGTCATGGATCTGCACAAAGTTCTTGAGTAAGAACCTAATGATGATTCTATTAAAAAAAGAAGAAGATTCAGGTGAAAAGAAACAAGATAAAGATTCATCTCAATTTGATAAAAGCGTAAGTGTTAGAAACCTTCTGATCTTGTATTTGTCTGATACTATTCTAAGAAAAGTGACTCTTGAAAAAACTGCGGCTAGCATGCGGAGAGCCTTTGAAATAATGTTTTTTCAAAAGAATTTTCAAATAGGATATATCTTAATGAAATATTCTAAAATTTTAAAATGGAGGAACAAAAAATAATAGAAGACAACATCCATACTTTTTTCAAGTTAGTTTCAGATTTAAGCGGTCTATAAGTTGTTATCTAGGATGAAGACCAAGGATTTTTCTTAATGAATTTCTTACCAAGTGAATATGAACAATTAAGATACACATTGTAGTATGAGAGAGAAACCTTGACATTAGAAGAGGTAAAATTTATAGCCCTTTCTAGAGAACTTGAGATAAACTCGTAGCAAAAGATATTAAATGTATCCGGTGAAGGTTTGTCACTTAGAGGAAGATCTGTGCATAGAGATCACAAGGGATCCAAGAACATAAAGAAGTCAAGATCGAAGTGTTGTGGAAAAAGAACATACTCAGAATGTGGAGGTGAAAGGCATTTTATGAAAAAATGTCTATCAAAGAAGAAGGAAAATCATCATGAACATTAAGATAACAATGAACACAATATTGTTTCAAATGTTATGGAAAAAAACTGAAGTTCTAATGTTCCAATACATGACCAAAGGGAACAATACCATGGAATCATGATGCACATTTCATATGACTTCAAGAAGAGATTGGTTTGAATATTTCTCAGAGGTCAATGAGGGAAGGGTGCTTCTTGGTAATAATAAGAGTTATAATATTAAAAGAGTGGATACTATAAGGATCAGAACACATAATAGACTAGATAAGTTTTCATCAGGTTAGATTTATTCCAGACCTAAAGAGGAATCTTATTTCTTTTAGAATGTTTCTTAACCTTGGTCTACAAGTCACAAGGAGGGATACTAAAAGTATTCAACGGGTAAATGCTGAAATGACAAGGAGTACTTAGAAATGGTTTGTAAATTCACGAGGGTCAAACTACGATGGGGAAGTAAACACAACAAAGTTTCAAAAGCTAAAACATCTCTATGGCACAAAAGATTGGGTCATATGGGCATGAAAGGCCTAGAAATTTTTATAAGGATGGTTAGTACACTGAAGTGTTGTGAAACATGTGTATTAGGAAAGTGTCACAGACCGAGTTTCAGCATATGGAAGAAAACAACAAAGGGAATTATGGATTATATTCATTTTGATTTGTGGGGGTCAATAAGTGTAAGTTCCTCATTCGCTGGTTTTAAGTATTTTTTGTCAATCATTAATGATTACTCTCGAAATTTGTGGATACACTTTTTTAAATCCAAAAGAGAAGCATTCTACAAGTTCAGAGAATGGAAGATTATGGTGGAAGGAATATATGAAAGGAGGGTAAAATACCTCAAATATGATAATGGCCTTGAATTCTGTAACTCTCTGTTTGATGCTTTATGCAAAGAATTTGGTATCATACGGCACAAGACGTAGGCTTACACTCTCAGCAAAACATAGTGGGTAATAGAATGAATAAGATCATAATGGACAAGGTGAGGTGTATGTTGATAGAGTCCGGACTTGACCAAAAGTTTCTGGACAAAAACAACAAGAACAACAGTTCATCTAATCAACAAGGCTCCATCCACTACAATTGAATTTAAAGGTCCAAATGAGGTTAAAACAGGATCTAAACGAGGATATTCACATCTGAAGGTGTTTAGATTAGTGGGTACATTCATACTTGTCAAGGGAAACTCAATCCCAGAGCTGTAAAGGGTATTTTCATTTGATACCCAAAAAGAACAATAAAAACAAACATAGGAAAAAGACTCTTGATATTTTCTACTAAATTTCCGATTAGTAGGGTTGTTATTTTTCAGTAAAACAAGATGTTCAAGGACTTGAATAAGGTTAACAATGAAGAAAGTAGAGAAATACCATCAGATGGAAACGAATTAATTAAAGTTTCTATGGAAACAAAGGAATTTTCAGAGAAAGGTGAATCAAAGTTTGAAAATGGGGAGACTCAAATCTGGAAGATTATTTGTTGGTCAGAGAAAGAATAAGGATAACTGTAAAATCACCACAAAGATATACACATGTTGATATAGCGACCTTTGCATTCAATATGGCACAAAATGTGAAGCTTGATGAACCTAAGACCTACCCAAAAGCTAAGAGAAGCAGAGATTGGTGTATCTAGAAGCATGCAATGGAAGAGAAGATGAAGTTAAGCACTTCCTAGACAGTGGACTTGAGATTCAATGCTTATATGCTTTATATGGGATTCAAACGCATCAAGTATGATGCTTGTGTTTAATTGAAGGAGACATCAAATAACTCATACCTATACTTGCTGATATATGTAGACGACATGCTTATGGCAACAATGGATAAAGGAGATATTATTAAACTGAAGAAGATGTTAAGAAATGAATTTAATATGAAAGACATGGGGGCAAAAAGTAAGATTTAGGGAATTGAGTTGAAGATAGACACGAAGAACAAGGTGCTTACCTTGTCACAATAGAGTTATCTGAAAAAAGTGATAAATCAGTTCAGGTTAGCCTCATTAACTGAAGAGTAACAACTAACAGAGAGAGGTTATATGGAATATGTTCCATATTGTAATGCAATGGGAAGCTTGATGTATTGAATGATAGGAACTAGGCCTGATTTAGATTATTGTGTTGGAAAGGTGGGTTGTTTCATGAGCAATCCAAGTAGACAACATTGGGAGGCCGTGAAATTGATTTTCAAATATATCCAGGGAACACTGAAGGTTGGTCTAAAGTTCACATGTAATTCTTGTGTAAGGTTATATGGTTTCTGTGATGTAGATTATGCATCAGATCTTCATAGAAAAAGGACTTTCTCTAGTTTATTTTCATTGTGGGTGGAAATGTGGTTAGTTGGAGATCCAAACTCCAACATGTGGTGGCTTTATCAACCATAGACTCAGAATATATGGCTATCACATAAACTGTGAATGAGGAAATTTGGATGAAGGTATTACTGAAAGAATTGGATTTTCGGCAAGAATTTGTATTTATTTGGTATGACTATCAAGTGCAAAATGTCTAGCTAAGAATGGTGTTCATCATGAGAGAACCATTCTTGCATTTCATCCGAGACATTGATGTCAGATTGCATTTCATCCAAGACATTGTCTCGGAGGGAGCTGAGATTTTTACCAAGGAGTTACCAATTGCTACATTTCAACAAGCTCTATCGTTGCTGAAGTTCACCGATGTATAACTTAGTGGTATTAGGAAGAATTTTTTTTTGGATATTCTCGACGTCTTCACCCTTTTTAATGGTGGAGATTTGTTGGTTTGGTTACTACAGGTGAAGCTATGGTTGCTACAAGTGTATCGTTTCTGTAATGGTTTTTTATAGAGGTGATATGTTAGAGCCTGGTTCTATTAATTTCGGTTTAACGTTAAATGAACTTATTTTTTTGTAAATCAAAGGTTATCTTGTTTCTTGGTTAAATGGTCGTTAGTCATTTCGGTTCGCTCTCCTCTGTTATAAAAATAGAGCAATGGAGGTGATGGAGACGTGGAGAGCTTGAGAATTCTTATGAATTTTAGATTACATTTATTGAAATCTGAAATCAAATAGAATAAAGATCATAATTATTTCCAAGACGTAGGAAGGATCAAATTGATCCTTCTGAACTAGTAAATTAAGTGTTCCTTACTTTTTTTTTCTTTCATTTTGTGATTGAGAGTTGGGTGAGCAGTGTGTGTGTTCCATCCATTTTTTTCTCGGATTGCTTTTCAAATTGAAAGGATTATTCTCACAGAAACCATAAGATAGAATAGAATCGTAGATTTATAGGGATGATTATATAAAATTCCACATAATTTTGAGTTTTATTTATGAATTACTAATACAATATTAATTAAAAATCTTCATTTTTGTTTACTTATTGTGGAACATTGCTTAATTGTTGAGATGTATCGACGTTAACATGAATGAATTTTGTTGTTGAAGAATTTGTTGAAACATAATCTGATATTTTTTGCATTTTTGTTGTCTCCATGTGCTCACATAATTTTTCTTTTCTTGAAAAAATTTTATTCACAAATCTTGAAATGATTTAAAGTGCTAAAAATCTTAACTTAAATAGACACAAACAAAAGAAGGTTCTAAAACAATAAAATAGATGTGAAGACAATGAAAGAAAAATTAAGAATGATTTAAATAGATTAAAAAACAAAGGATAACCCAATGTAAAGAATTTTAACTCCAATACCTATAGTGATATGATCAGAGAACGTAAAACTTTAATTAGATAGTGGAATAAATCGAGACACTTGATCAACACCAACGACAAACTATTTCCACTCAATCAACGGTGAAGATGTTAGTACCTATCCCTTGAGTAACTCAGATTAGCAACCTTAATTCGCTAAATAACGCCATAAATATTTATGGACTAACATTTGGTAAATCAAAATGAACACAACGAACACTTCATCTGATAAGTTCGTTGGTTGCAAAAAGACCCACGAGCTAAAAACTCATGGATCACACTGAAAAAAATTCAAATCATAAAACATTATTTTCTAAATCAAAAGATTTGTCTATATATTGGGTGCTAAAATTTGAATGACATAAATATAATTCACTAAAAACCATAAGATAATATAAAATTGTAGATTTTAAGTGGTGAATATATAGATTTCTATGTGGTTTTGGAATTTTCAATGAATTATCAAAGCAACATTTATGACAAGTCATCATTCTTGGATTGATTTCGAATCGTCGCTGTGGCTCTAGCATTTAACTTGAGCAAACCATCTATTGAGGAATCCTTTGTAACATAATATGATCGTTTTTCTTCATTATTTGGAAGGTGAGGACATCAGACACGAAACAAAATCAAAGAAGGGTCATATGCCGAGTGAATAGAACCTTTTTATGGCCTACTCACACGTGGACGAGTAAAGAGCTTGCAGAACAAGGCATGGAAGATAGTGAATAAGGCATGAGAGACTCTTGAAAGAAATGAGGATTTGGGCCCAACTCAAGAAAACTTCATGACGGTCTTCTACATTGAATCGGACCTTAACCCGTCCAGCTAGAACCAACGGACTCGGGTGATAGGGATAAGGAAAGGCAAAATATAAAGATTTTTCCTTATCCTTCACAACGACGAGAGAATCCTTCCCAACGGCCAGAAAATTCTCCCCAATGGTTACGAAATCGTCCAAGCCAATCTTATCACATTGGATCAACTATTTTTCCTCTTCTGAAGATTTCCAATGGTTAGAAAATCTTCCTAACGGCTAATGGATCAATCATTTATCCTTTTATTATGCATTTCCTTATTTTTCATGTGGAGTCTCTCATATATAAGTTTAGGACTTCATTTTATTTGTAATAAAACACTGATTTCAAAAAAGAAATAAACTTTTGTTTTCTTGATTGTTTGTCAAGAACACAGTATGTTCAACGTGTTTGAGAAACAATTGAAGTCATATCTGGTTGTATCAAGTTGCTTTCAAACCTCTTGTGGTGTCATTCAGTCCACCTCAAACACTTTGTTAACCACCATTATCCACCATCGATAGACGAATCTTGAAGAGTGCACTTAAACGAGTCAAGAGATCATCCACCACCATCAACCATCATGATCCACATACAACAGACAAATTCTTGAAGAATGCATCTAGATCAGTCAAAAGATCATCTTTGATTCACCGAATCTTATTTGAGTGATCGAGTTTACTCTCCATACGTGTCCCGAGATCTATCATCTGAGACATGTATCATTGGATGTCTCCTGTTAAGATGAACCATATTCCGTTAGTTCACTAAATGTATTTGTACCTGAGTTGTTCATAATAGAATACCAAAACTGTTAAAATTGTAAATATGCAAAAAAAAAAAATTAATGAAATTAAAAATATAACAATACCATAACTCTAACATATTGTAAAATCTTCGTAATTTTTAATATTTCCCCGACAAAGTCATGTATGGTCATACAAATAAAATTAGACAATCTTTTAAACATGGACTTAAATGTTTGTTCTTGAATTAATGTATTTCTCTAAATACAATGAATGTTTATCTCTTTAAACTATAACACCAACATATTACAAACTCTCCATAGTCATTAATCTCTGGGTGCTGACATCATTTCTTTTTTTAATTTATTTTGTTTTACAGATTATAACTAAGATGCATTTGACGATACTAAATTCTTTTTAGTTGTATAATATTTTCGTTTCATTCATTCTGACAGAACCCAAATCAATATAATCAAGCCTCTTTTTTAATAATTATTTTTTATTGGATGGTGTTTTTATTATATGTTCTTGTAATAAATACGTAGAGAGAAATTTCAAGAAGGGTCTTTTAGGGACGTGCATGTAAATAACCTCATTCCCATGCAAAGTACCCGTGTATATATGTGTATATATACATATATATATATATAATTATTGAAAGTATTATTATAAGAATCTAACCCTAAGTTATTTTCTGTATTTGGAATCGAACGTAGCAGCAAAAGGGATTCAGAGTGAAATAATTAGGTCAAATATTACAGAAAGGTAAAATAAGAGTTAATGGTAAAGGGTAATTTGGGAAATGGGAAGAGCTGTCTGTTTCAATATGAAGAAACAGAGGAAGACGACATGGAAGAAGAACCACACAAGACATCTTCTTCACATTAATGTGGTTGGGTTTGTTGGGTGGAACATAAGGGCAGTTAGGTCCTTTGACTGTGACCTCTTTTTTTTTATTATTTCAATTTAATTAACACAAATACATATATATATATATATTCATTATATGTTTGATTTTATTTTTCAAATGTAAAAAAATCATTGGAACATAGAAAAGGAGGAGAATGATTATTTGTGGGAGCTTATCCTTTAATATTACTATTGTTTTTTTTCTGATCAGGATTCAATAAATAAAAATTAACATATTGAGGAAAATTGAAATGTTTAAGCAAAGCATAAATGTGGAATGCACTTGATATTTAGTGGTGTCTTTGTTCACGCATGCTTCCTTAATCATCGAAATAAGTTTTATTTATATTTTATAAATAACTACATTTATATCTTTATATATATATATAATAAATAAATAAATAAATGCAAATTTTGTTCCATTGGAACATTTTTTTTTTGCTTGAGGCCAAACAAGTGAGAATCTCTCGAGTGTCAAATCAAACACTCCTCCACAATTTCTTTATTTCATTCAAGTGTTCCAAATAATTTCCCAACTTGCTTTATTTATAAGGATTTCAGCCATATATTAATCCTAAATAGTCGCATTTCATTATATTTATAGAAAATAAACAAACTGTTAATAAATTTTTCGAATTAATTACTAAATACATATTTTATTTTATATATATATATATATATAGGTGCGATTTCACTGTTGCCTCTTCTCGTATTAATAGTGCCATATTTTCTCTATGTTGTGTTTCCGTATTCCATTTTGTCTTTAATACTGATAATTATTTGGAGAATCCTTTTTTAATACATTATAAATAAGAATAACAATTTCTCAGGTAAGGAATCTTTTTTTTCCTAGTGATGGATATTTTCTTTTCTTTTTTTCTTTTTCAAGTTTTCTTTTTTATAATTTATATTATTATTAAAGTTTTTTTACGAAGACTCAAGACTTAAAATTGAGGATTAGGCTTTAGAGAGGGCATTTATTGAATTCTTATTAAGGGGAATTTGCTGTCGATACCAATTTTGACTTTTTGGGCACCATCACCATTTCATTAATTAACTATTCGTATAAAGTTTTGGATAATTTTTCAATTTATTTTCATTATTTATATTTAACATTAAATCATATTTTCATTAATTGTGTTCATATAATTAACTGTTTTGTATATTATTAAAGAAAGTCTATAATTGTTATGGTCACTTGCAAATTCTTTTATTCCGACTAACACGAAAATCTTTTGAAAAAATAATTCGAATTTTGAAAGAGAAATATACTTTTATAATTTATTCACCAATTAAACTATTTTATCTTGGATAAATTATTTATTATAGGGTTCATTACACAAATTTAATAAATTTAAAAGGCATGAAAGGTGAACTTTTACTTGACTTTCTTCTTGATAAAATGATTTTCTATCGACCTTTTTTTTTCCTTTAAAGTTTAATGTATATGTTCACTTCACTGAATTTCATTTTAAAATAAATATCACCCAAAGGTTTTATTATTTATCGTATAAAACTGATATGGAGTTAACAACTAAATAATTGTATTTCACCTTGGACTCAATAATAAACTAGAATCCATAAATAGTATGGATATATTATTACAACATATTATATGGCAAATTCATTACAACATAAATTGATTCTTATTTTTAAAATCCGAAATCTAAAATATCATATTAAACTAATCAAATAAACATTTCGAAATTTGTTAGTATCAACAAAGATTTTTTAAATACTTTATAACCACGTATTAACTCGAAAAAGAAATAGAGATAATCAACCGAAGTAAAAAGATTTATCGTAACAAATCAAATGATTACAATATGATTTAAACAGTAAAAAAAGATAAAACGTGTCTTTACCACATAACTGAATTTTTATTGAATTTTGATAATTTAGATGTAGTAATTTAATTTATTAATTCATTGATTTATGAGGCCAATAATTGAGAATAATAGAAATGGAATTCCACAAGAACATTATTACAACTTTATTTTGGGATGTGGGGTTGGAATCCAAACATGCCATTCCTATTGTACCTTTCACATGGCCAACTAAGTATAGATCCTTCTAACATTGAATCATGCCCATGGTCCTACCTTAGCCCACACCGTATATATGCTCTTATACGTATATACGTGTGTATATATACATATATACAAAACTCGAAATATCAAATATAGATTTGGTATAATTAATCCCAAAAACTAGTTCACGAATTTAATGTTGTGAGTCCAAAATTTATTTCTTAATGGATGTGATACAACTTATAAAATACCATTATATTTGATCTCTTATTATACCTTTGTTAAACAATTTCTATTTTATTTTATCCCGAATAGGTAACCATATGAATCACGAATTGATTCATATCAAACAATCTTACATTTAGATTTTTGTTAAGGTAAGGTAGATTCAAATTCATTTATGATAGCATTATAGTATGATTTATAATAGTTCTGAATATTTTGATATTTTATTAATTATATTAAATTTATATTAATTTTATTGTGTTATTCCACATTGTTGATTATAATAAAAATTATTATATATATATATATATATTAAAATTTTAAAATTATTTTTTAGATCAAATTAGGCTAAATTCATTTGTAAATAAATAGCATGTATCCCTAATTGTAAATGAAGGGAAAATTTTTAATATATAAGTAAACGGAATTAGTGATGGATTGTAAATATAACATATGGTTGGAATTGTACATGGTACATATATTATATATATTATGAAATACGTATATCTTACCATGTCATATGTCATATCAATTTAAATGACATCGTTACCCATATCATACATTTTGATGTCAAACTCTATATAATGTACATTCTTTTTTTCGGGTTTATAGTTTGACTGTTCCATTAACATTATGAATATTTATAATCTTATGTAGTTTAATTATTAAAATGGATAAAAGGGTCTATATTTTTCTTTGATAATAGATGACATTATATATATATATATGTACTTGCTATAATGTAATATATATATATATATAGATGTACTTTGATATCATTTAATATATATATATATATTATCTAGGTATTCCTAAATTCTATGCGTTGGTCCAAAGCTAACAAATATGGTTTAATAATATATGATAATGTAAGTTTAACATAAAAACAAAAAAACAAAAGAAAGAAACAAAGTAGAAGAAGTAAGAGTAATGAAACGACAGCGTTTTTACAGTATGTATGTTGGGAGAGGAAGTGGTGGGAGTCCCCATCTCCTTGGGGGCCCAAAAGAACCGATCTCTCTTTCTTTTGTCTTTTTCCCCACTCGATTTCTATTTCTTTTTTTTATTGTTTTTTTTATTTTATGAACACTAAATGCATATTACTGTATTACCAATAAATCAATTTTATTAATAAACTTTCAAGACTATATGACTCACTATTCCCAAAATCATCACATCATCTTCTAGAAATTTCAATTTTATATTCAATCTTATGAATGATTACCTAATTATTCGCATATGACTTCAAAACATTTGCATATCAATTCTCATAATTTAACCCTGATTGTATAGGTGAAAGTTGTATTATTTATTATTATTATTATTATTATTATTATTATTATTATTATTATTAAGTTAATTAAAAGTCATTTCTGACGTGTGAGTGAGTCATGTAAAGGGGTGGCTGGGTTTTTTAAAGGAAAAGGAAAAATGTGGGTAGATGATGTACATCATCCTCAAAGATATGGGGTTAATCTAAAATTATACTTTTTGGGCATAAAACAAAATAAAATATTTGCAAAAGAATATTATAGTTTTCGATTTTGACAAATGAGACCCCATCGTGATACCGAAAGGTATATCATGTCATTCATAAATTCGACAAATTTGGGTCGTGTAGATATATATATATATATATATATTACGCAAACTTATAGAGAAAAGGGGTAAAAAATGTAATTTATTTTTATATATGGATGGCTAAATATGTTATAAAATATGGATTTATTTGTTCGTAAAATTACTAGAAACTCAAAGTATATCCAATATATCGATATATGTATTTCCAAATTTGTAAATGTTCTTAATTTTTAATAATGACGAAAGCATAGATTACAAAATATATCAAAATAAATAAGAATATTATATACGTATATGAGATAGGAATATTACCGCTAGGTTATGTGGATTATTTTCTTAATTTTATTATTTCTTAAAAAAAATATAGGAATTGTATACTTTAGAATAAAGATGACATGAAACCCACATACATATATATTTACATATAAAAAAAAGAGTGAGAATAATTAAAGGATAAATTATTCCCCACAATCAGATATATCTCTATATATATTTCTTCGTTTTTAAAAAATGAGTAATATAATTAAATTGAAAAAATATATTAAATACGGAAAAAAGATCACAATTCTTTTCGACCGAAATTATATCTTTATAATATCTTCAAATAAATTCTGATCTATATTTTGTTTGTCGTTGGCGGCCAAAACATTCTAAAATATTTGTGTTTTTTGTTTTTATAAAGTGTATAATTTGTTGCACCATGTGGTCCATAATTGCAAATTTATACACGTATTATACATATATACATACATATATTTTAATAATTTCAAATATAAACAGAACAATAATTTATAGTATGATAAGTAAGAAAATTGAATTTGGTTTTTTATCCCTGGAAGAATATTGGATTGTTCTCCTCAAACAAATATCTATCATTAGTGGATAAAATACATTTATTATCAACGCGAATTTTACTATTTTGAGAAAAATCAAAAGAATATATTCGCCTTTAGTGAAACCTAATCTCATATATATGCATACTTAATATTCCTGACAAAAGAAATAAATATCATACTGCCAAGATATTAATCCTCGAGGCTCAATAAAATCAATTTGATTTCCAATATAATATATATTTTATTGTCAATTTCCAATTTTAATAAATTAATAAAAACGAATAAAGCTGCGAGGAAACCATTATTCCATTTTCCTTTCGTTCTCGCGAACATTGACTAATGTAGCCGCATAAGTGACAAAATTCGAGTGTTTTTTATATATTTCATGAAAAAATAATTGGAGTAATTATGAAACCATCACGTTCTCGTATTTTATATATATATATATATATATGTCAAATATGGGTTGGGCCTAACTAATCCCAAAAGCTAGCTCAAGAGTTTAGGGTTGCCCAACACCATATATACAAGTCCCGAAGTTCATATCCTAGCCGATGTGGGACAACTTATCATAACACTCCCCCTCACGCCCAGGCTCGATCCTGGAGCGTGGACATCGCAATCGGGGGCCCAATATCGGTATATTCAAATCGGGACGAACCGGGCTCTGATACCATGTCAAATATGGGTTGGGCCTAACTAATCCCAAAAGCTAGCTCAAGAGTTTAGGGTTGCCAAACACCATATATACAAGTCCCGAAGTTCATGTCCTAGCCGATGTGGGACAACTTATCATAACAATATATATATAATTTATCCGTATGAATTTATTACGCTTTTTCTTCTGTAAGATTTGTCAAATATTTCAAATTATGATGTTATGTTGTATTATATAAGTTTATATGAATTAAAATATACATTATTGATTTATATATGTATCCATATATGATGGGATAAAATTACATTTTTGAGTTAGTTGAATTAGATTTAAATCTGTTTGATATATTATTATAGTATGTTTTATTTTGATGGTAACGAATATTTACGAATATCTGACTATTTGTATTTGTATTTGATCAGATCTATTTTTTGTTTTTGTAAATTTGAATATTTGTAAGTACGAATATTTGTCAGATATACGGATATCCGTATACAAATCTAAATTTTTTTAACGTAAAATATATATAAAAGAATTTTAATAAAAAAATTAATAATCATCAAATATAATTTAAAACCAAAATTCAAATTGTACAAAGATGCAAAGATACATAATATAAATAAAACAAAGTACCAAATCTTCACAATCATTTCCACATTAATCATTTAAATTTAGTTTCGTCGATGATTCTACGAATATCGTCAATTCACCTAAAACAATGAAACAAATTGTTAGATTATACACTAAAATAAAACTCGCAAAAAAATATATATTTAGTGTATTCTGTTTTTCTTTTCATATACTGTAATGTCTCTATAACATTATACAACTCATTTGGATTAGAACCAATCTTGAGTGTAAATTAAATCTTCAACAATATTATTTATTTTAAAATTTTGACATTAATGTCAAGAAAAATAACATTTTCGAACGGATTTCGCGGACTGAAAGAGCCGTCTCTAAATTTAGGGACGGATTAGGGACATCTTAAGGATGAAAAATAAATACGTCCCTAATCCGTCCGTAAATTTGCAGACCGCATAGTAGTCCCTAAGTAGTACGTAATTGCGGACGGATTCCAGACTAATTTCACAGGCGTCCGCAATTTTCTGACGGAATCACCATCTATCCGCAAATTTGCGGACGGCTGAAACGTTCGTCCGAAAATTGCCCACGTATTCGGGATGGTTCGTCGGAAAAAATTTTTCTTAGTCCGTAATCCGTCCATAATCGGTCCAAAAAATTTCTATTTAATCTCTCCTCTTCTATCTGTTTCTCTCACACAATTCTCATATATTTCTCTACATATCTTGTTATCGTTTCTGATTATAATGGCATCGTCGTCGAGATCGAATATTTTCGTTTCGAGACAGTTGATGTACAGAATAATTGATCTGGAAATTCAAGGTGTATCGAAGGAGTTTGTAGAAGGTATTACACAGTTTATGACGATGGCGACAAATCAACAAGTTTATAGAGAAAACGGTAAGTTGGTTTGTCCATACGTCAAATGCAAAAAAAAAATTCGTTAATGAAAGAGTCGTTTGGAATCATCTCTATTTAAGAGGGTTTACTTCAAATTATTACTTGGTTAGATACATCTGTGTTACTTATCCTAAAGTATCATGTTAAAAGCTTTGGAAACATTTAGAAGATGAACCATAAGAAGAATTTGGTGTCTCGCCAAAGCAAAACAATCATTCAGACCCATTAAAATTTGAGTAAATCGTGCATTCATCTTTGTGAGAGATAAGCTTCATCCAAACTTTTTAATTATTGCCACAATGTTATCATTTTTTGTAATATGAGTTCGATTCCATATGATATTGTTTTAAATTTGTGATTCTTGTTCAATGTCGAAAATTCTTGGCATATTAGTTTGACTAAAGCTATATGACAAAATTTTGCTAAGCAGTTAATGACCATGAAGATACAATATCATTACAATGTGACCAAGTATCGAAATCTAGATGAAAAGGCAAAGGTTTAGGAACTGTACCGTGTAAGAAATCCTATTTATTATCACCGTTAAGTCATTATCATTTATCTTTTCCATGTATTATTGTTCAGATCATTCTTGTAAGCTTATCAGACACCAATAGAACAAGATTTATGTCATTAGTTTTAATGAATAGAGGATTAATGTAGGGATCACTTAATTGATCCATAGAATCAATGTGTCATCGTGAAGGAAGATAAAGATATATAGATTGAAAAAAAACGAAGATGGAGTAGGAGAGAAGAGAAAATTCAAAATTTTAGCAAAATTGATGAAGAGATCACTGAAGACATTTCGTAGGTTCTAATACCATAATAGGACTGAGAGAAAACGAATATGAAAATCGATGAAGTTTGAATGAAACTTGAGAAATTAGGATTTCTCACGAATAAAGATTACGAAATTGCGAATGGAAAAATCAAGAGATAGAATGCTAAAAGTAGATAGAATAATATTTTTTTATTTATTAGTTAATGGTCTTGATTTTGATACAAATTCTGTAATATTTACAAAAATTTTCAAACAAATAAAAAAAATACAAAAATTAAATAAACAAAGATACAAAACAAGATAAAAATAGTATAATAAGGAAAGAAACTTGTAGTAATAGGATAACAAAGAGAATATTTTAATAATGAGTTATATATATATGATTTAGAATAATTATAAATATTCAAATAAATTTAATATATACAAATATATATATAGATATATATATATAATAAAGGAGAGTGTATTGTAGGTTTAAAAAATGGGAATTTGAAGGGTGAGATCATCTAAAATAAAATCACGCGCACAATGATATAAGAAAAAAAAAAAGCAAATAAGGAAGACAGAAGTTAGTTAATATAAGAGAAGTGGACGGTCCGTGTGGGACTTGGACCGGACATCATAACCGACCACATGCCAAAAATGTATTCTTTTTATTTTATTTTATTTCTAATTGAATATTTACAAATGGCTTCATTATAATTAACGTATGAAAATTCAAATAAATTAATAATAAACACTTGGACTAAGCTTAACGTATTTCATTTAATTTTCTCTCTGATTATAACTAGTAACGGTCGTAATTATTCCGTCTGCCCCCACTTCTCTTTTTTTTTTTCTTTTATTCTCATGACTCTCTCATTCTCCCTTTCCAATTTCGTGATCCACTCGTCCTCTTCTCTTTTATTTTTTTCCCATTTAACAAAATAATTTCCAAAATATTTTACTATTTTTCAGCTTTCAAAGAGTAAATTCCTTGAGAAAATTTAATCCTATCTCTAACCTTGACCACATGTTTCTTTGGGTTTTTTTTTTTTACCTATTTTTTTATTTGTGATTTTACATGTGGAGGAGATAGTTTATGGTTTAAATTATGGGTTTACGTATTTTTTGTTTAAATTTATTTATTGTAAGAATTTTTTATGGTTTAATAATTCATTACAAATTTTGTAAATTTAGATTCTGATTAATAAAAATATTCTTCCATTTACGAATATTTTAATATTTTATAAGATTAGATTTTATAGTCTAGAACATACTTTTTTTCTTAACATCTTTATCCAGAAAAATCTTTTGGACACATGTGCAAGATTTCCCACCCATTTACACTATTTTTTCTTCATTTTTACCGTTTTGTTTTTATCATTCTGTTCTTTTATGTATCATGCCCTTTTACTACGAATTTTAAAATAATTTAATGTTATAATTTTTAAACAATTTTTTCCATTCTTATATTTACAAGTGAGAAAATTGGGATTTCATTTTTATCGCTTCGGTCCAATCTCGAATCCAACTCTCCTCAGGAATTTTATAATTGGACCATGACAACTTAGTTTATTCCTACGGAATACTATATATATTACTGTATATTTGTGCCTAGTAATATCTCACAAAAACGATTTTATATATTCATCTCATAAATACAAACACAAAATAAGATATATATATATATATGTATATATATATTACGATTCCACCATTTTTTTTAGTTTTGAACAAGTTGTATTAATATTTTTTTGTCATTTTTCAAGATATGACGCATCATACGTTTGTATTAAAACGCACCCTCATGCCTTCGTGTGAGCCCTCCTTGTACCCGTTCTTATATAACATAGCATAAACACATTTATTTATATTAGTCACACGTATAATATATATATATTTATATATAATACGTGTAACTAATATAAATATATTATATAATACGTGTGACTTATATAAATAAATGTGTTTATGCTATGTTATATAAGAACGAGTACAATGAGGGCTCACACTAATATAAATACGTTTTTTCATGTAATAATCCATAAATATAATATTATAATCATATAAAGATTAAGCTATACCTTCGGTAATACATATATACAGAAGATTTGTCGTGAATTATGATATCATAATATGGCAAATAAGATATAATTGCAGGACTTTGTAATGAACGGTCTTCTATTTAAATTTGTTCATTAAATAATTTATTTTTTATATACCAATATGGTATATACATATATATATATATATATATATGAAGAAGAATAACAAATCCATTGATGATTTGGAAGGAAAGAAAATAAAAGCTGTCGAGATGCTGGATTCGATGAATATATAAATTCTTTACTAAATAATATTTTATTATTAATTGGTCAGCTTTTACACTTTGTAAGGCAAAATTGTTGATACCAAAGATTTAGCAATAGATTTTGTACGTAGTATCTAAGTGAAGTTAGATTTATTTACACGTCCGAAAGTTCTTGTTAATTATTCGCATGTTGTCATATATATATATATATATATATATATATATATATATATATATATATATATATATATATATATATATATATATATATATATATCCTATTTTTATACTAAATTACAAGGATGGCGAACACAGTTCGCAAAATTGTACAAATTTTTCTCTCTCATATCCATACATTTCATACTCTTATTTTTAATTTATTAAAAAATCAATATATCGATATAAATAATGTTTAAATTTACAATAAGGTACATAAATATATATATATATATATGTAATATATGTATATATATTTCTATAATTTGTGTTTATATATTTATTTATATTAGTTGTATAATATATATTGTAATATATGTATAACTTGTGTTTATATATTTACAAGGAACAATTTTTTTTATAAAATTATATTCTTGTAAATATTTATATCAATTATTTTTTATATTTAAATAATAATAAGCAGCGGTAACAATTGACCTCAATCCCAATGGTTTTATATGGTGGATCGCCACTAGTTATATATGTATATATATTTTTTAATTTATGTTTATATATTTATTCGTATGTAATTTTTTATTTCGATTTTGATAAAATTTTACATTTTGATATATTTAATGTTATGTTTCCAAATTTTAGAAATAATATATCTAATTACAATGTTGATTTGTCGGTGGAGTAACGACAACTTTGCCCTAATAGACACAACACAAAACAGTAAAGAAAGTCAAAGTCAACTAATTAGCTCTCTCTCTCCGGAGATTGAGGCGCGTGAACGTCACTCTTTTGGATAATGTCTCTCTCCTCTTCCTCTTTTCTTTTTTTATTATTCTTTTCAACCGACCACCATCCCCAAATTCCTTTTCTTTTTAAGGTTTTTAAAATAACACAAACGTAAATGTAAAATTGAATTTATTAATCATTTTAAAAATATGATATAATAAATAAAAAATAAAGAGAAGAGAGTTAACCGTTGAAGAGTGTCGTAAGAAAGGTCAAAAGAGTCAACAACTGCCTCTCCATCACCTTTGTGGCTTTTTGTGCTTTCCATCCTGAGATCTCAATCGCACCACGACACCCCATTTACCTTTTTCATTTATTTATTTTTAACTTTTTTATTTTACAAGTATTTAATTTCTATATAATACATCAAAATTTTGTTATTGAATGTAAATTAAAAACCGAAATATTTAAATATGAAAAAATTATATTTTGTATTATCTCACATCTATCATGACATATCGATTCACTTCTATACATATTATTAAACAATTTTAAATTTTTAAACTATTTCTGTTCACTTCTATACATATTATTAAATAATTTTAAATTTTTTAAACTATTTTTTAAAATTAATTAGGTCTAAATTCATATTTGATATGATATTAAAGTCTAATCCATTCCGATTTGAATATACCAATATAGATCTCTAATTACGATGTTCATATTTTAGGATCAAGTTTGGATATGAATAGAGTATTATGATGTATTGTCTCATATCGGGTAAAACATAAAATATAAAATCTAATATATGATATTAGATAATTATAAATTTTTTTAATTATTTTTTGAGATCATATAAACTTAAATATATATTGACAAATATAATATCAAATATATATTAAAAGACGATAATAAGAATATTTTTAGTGTAACATAATTTCATTCCTAAATTAAAATAAAATTTTAATTTTATCTAATATATATATATATATATATCATCACTGATTAAAAAAACAATAGAATATAAATATTTCTAACTAATCTATAACTAGAAATCTCCATTATATATGTTCCCTTATGCATTTCTTATTATTCATGATCTTCTATCTCATTATATTATACAATTATAATTATAATGAACACTAAATAATATGGAAAATGAAATGGAAACACACGTTGCTTAGTCATTTTCAACTAAGGGTGCATAATCATGGGTTGAAGCACAATCTTTTTACGAAAAAAAAACCATAACCTTCTTTTTGGATCCCAATCTCCGACCCCATTTATTTGGGAAAAAGTCACTGTTTTCATAATTCTTTTAAATTAAAGTTAGGATTTCACATTTTAAATTTCACAATATATAACCACATATACACATTTTTTAAAAAAAGAAAAAAAAGGAAAGAAAAGGGGTATTGTGATTATAATCAACAGCACTTATCTAGCACTCCACTTTCTTTTATGTGATATGTTTATTTATTTATTTTTATTTAGTATTAGTTGGAGTGGTTTGGTGTGACTGTGTTTAATTTTCTCTGAAACCTCGAACATTTTTCTGAAAAAATATATTTTTATAAAAATATATTTACTAGTGGCTTTCCACTATATTCTTTTGTTGTTTTGCCATCCATATTATATGGATATATAATTAATGCAAAAATCTACTTTGTGTTAAACAAATTCATTCAAACTAAAATGGAATATATCAAATTGAAATAGAGATTATTAAATTAATTGAAAAACTTCGAATACAAAGTTTTAAAAAAATGTATAATTCTTTTTACAATACATATTTATAAATGATGGACAATTCCATGACCGTAGTTAGGTGAGAGAAAAACCTAAAAAAGAAAAGAAAAAAAAAAGACATGTGATCGTAATATCTTACCAAATCCAAATTCGTCTTCTTTTATTTTCACTTTTGGATGTTCATAAATTAAATATTTAAATTAAGAAACAAATTTTTATATATTATTGTTGCATATTAGACAGTTTACGTATGTAATAACAACATAGTTAATGAAAGTCTTTTTTACGATTTGTGTAATTCTCGTGATAGTCTTACTTTGGAATACGCTAGAATTATTATAATCCCTAAAATATTTGTATACTACAAAATGGAAATATATAAATCTTATGATAAATCTTTTATTTAAATAAAATAAAAACAACGAATCGTCTACAGACGTATAGAAAAACAGAAGATCCGTGATTTTATGTATTTTCATTTACATTAAACACTTTAGTGGCTCTCCATCGATTATTTTTCCCTTTTACGCAACATCACAATTTTAGCATCATACAAAATACATATATATCCGTAAAAAAAACGCACTATATTGTTATTAAAATTTTCCACCCTTACTTTAACATAAAAATTACTCTTATGATAATTTAAATGAAAAATACAATATAAGAAACAAGAAATACTTTTTTTCTTTATTTATATTCCAAAAATATTTAAATTTGTTATTCATATTCATGAGTTTGGATATTTGTAAATTTTAATATTCATAAAAATTTAGATATCCAAAATTATTTTTTTCTTAAAAAACATAAATTTTTTAATATTTACAATTTTATTATAAATTTGTTATATATTTATCTATATATTTGATTAACTATCTATTTAATAATTGATAAATATATATAACAAGTGTAAGAATCAGGTCAATAATTTTATTATTTGCAATTTTTTCATTTGAAATTAGTTTTATGTAAATTATTACACATTTATCTATATATATATATATACTTAATAATATTTTGTTATTGATAATTTAGTCTTCTAAAATAAAATTCATTATATATTAATCTATATAAATTATTTAATATTTACAAATACAATATTTTAAATAATTAATCATATTATGTTATTTATAATTTATAAATATCTGATTTTTACTATTTATATTTATATTTAATTTTTAGTATATTTAAATTTTCGGTTCTAAAGTTTTTTAGTATATTTAAATCTTTTAAAAGATAATGCGAAAAAAAGATAAAGAATCTTTTTTAGACTATAGTAAAATCATTAATGTTTGAAAAGTAAATTTTAGAATTTTGCTATGCATGTATGTGCATACCATATATAATAATCAAAATCCATTCTCGGTTGATTATCTAATAATAATTAACTATTACTGATCTGAAATATGATTACCTTTTCCTTTACGTAAAAAATAAAGTGTAATATATATATATATATATAGATATATCTTATACCATTGCATTTAACTATAAACACAACTAAAAACGGTTTAGAAAGCGTTTTTAAATTAAACTAAAGTGTTAAAATATAATCTAGCGCCGACGTAGATAATTCCCTCACCTACTTGACTCAAAAGTTTTATTCCCTTTATCCACTCCCATATTTTATGTATATAATTCAATTTTCATGTAAAAAATATGAAATTTCGGAATTATTCATATACGAAACTAAAATACGAATATATGTATATATATCATTAAGTAAAATATAATATTTGGCTTTATGTGTTAAATAAATCTCGTCGTTTAGAATTTTAAAGAAAAAGATGGAAATTTTACTGAATTAATTATTTTAAAAAAATAGGAAGGTGTCAGGGAAAATTGAAGTATGTCTGACATCATTGAAGGAAGGGAAGACGAAATCAGAATCAGAATTAAGTTCCCAAAATAAGGATAAAGAAAAAAAAACACGAATTAATGTGGTCTGACACGTGGCACTTTCCTCCTTCCGATCTCCTTATAAATATCTCCCTCCTCTTCCCTCTCCTCCTCCACCACCACCACAACCACCGCAACTACCTTCTCCGGCGAAACTCAGTTACATCATCATCACACTTTTCTTTCTTCTTCCCTTCTTTTTCTTTCGATGGCCGGAGATCAGGCCGTAAAAGCCGCCAACGGCACGGCGGCGTTGGAGACGCAAGCAGCGGAGCTCGAGGGGCCGTCTCCGTTGAGGAAGATTATATCGGTGGCATCGATCGCCGCCGGGATTCAGTTCGGCTGGGCGCTTCAACTGTCTCTGTTGACGCCGTACGTGCAGTTGCTGGGGATTCCACACAAATGGGCTTCACTCATATGGCTCTGTGGACCCATCTCCGGCATGTTGGTTCAACCCATCGTCGGCTACCACAGCGACCGATGCACTTCCCGTTTCGGACGTCGCCGTCCCTTCATCGCCGCCGGAACTGCCCTCGTCACCGTCGCGGTCTTCCTCATCGGTTACGCCGCCGATCTTGGCCACCGCATGGGAGACCCCCTCAACAAAACGCCTAGAACGCGCGCGATAGCCATTTTCGCGTTGGGTTTCTGGATCCTTGACGTTGCCAACAACACTCTCCAGGGTCCCTGCCGCGCGTTTCTGGCCGATTTGTCGGGTGGGAACGCTAGGAAAACGCGGAGTGCAAACGCGTTTTTCTCCTTCTTCATGGCGGTTGGGAACGTGTTGGGCTACGCCGCTGGTTCTTACACCCATCTCTACAAAATGTTCCCTTTCACTTCGACGGAGGCTTGTGACGTTTACTGCGCCAACCTCAAGAGCTGTTTCTTCCTCTCCATCACTCTGCTTCTCCTCGTGACGGTGACCTCTCTCTGTTACGTCCGAGACAAGCCATGGTCGCCGGAGCCCGGGAGCGAGAGCGGCTCGAGCGTTCCGTTCTTCGGTGAGATCTTCGGGGCGTTTAAGGAGCTGAAGCGTCCCATGTGGATGCTCTTGATCGTGACAGCCCTCAATTGGATCGCCTGGTTCCCGTTTCTCCTCTTCGACACAGACTGGATGGGTCGTGAGGTTTACGGCGGAGATTCCGCCGGAGATGCCCAGTCGAAAACGCTTTACAACGCCGGAGTACGAGCGGGTGCATTGGGACTGATGTTGAACGCCATCGTGCTAGGGTTCATGTCGTTGGGTGTTGAATGGGTTGGTCGGAAAATGGGAGGAGCCAAGAGACTTTGGGGAGTAGTGAATTTCATTTTGGCGGTGTGTTTGGCGATGACGGTACTCGTAACGAAGCAGGCGGAGGCTCACCGGAAAGCCACCGGTGAAAAAACTCCTCCGCCGGGTGACGTAAAGGCTGGTGCTTTAACTCTCTTCGCCGTCCTCGGTATCCCACAAGCTGTAAGTTTGTCTTTTTTTTTTTCAAAAATTTCATTTAGATTTATTGCAATGGTAAATAACTAATTACGAGTTAAAGAGAAAAATTAAGAAATAATATTTTTTTAAATTGTGAATTGCAGATTACATTCAGTATACCATTTGCTCTTGCCTCCATTTTTTCAAGCACCTCCGGTGCAGGCCAAGGTAAATTTTCCTTTAATTTTTTCATTTATTTTAAAAGCTAATTGCATTTAATGTAATAATTTCAATATATATATATATATATCTTATTTTTATATTATTTATTATGTATTATCTAAAATTGAGGTTTTTGGTGGGTTTAATAGAGACCACATCCTCCTCTTCTTTCCTTCTTTTAACTTATATTATTTGGTTACCATACTATAATAAACCTTGTGCAAATTATTAACATGCTCTTCTCCATACAAATTAATTTTAAAAAAAAATCCTCCCAATTTTCATATTTTCATTATAATTATTATTTTAAAAATCGATGCTTTTGTATATCTTGTCCCAATTCAGAATATATTCCTCCTTATCCGTGGTAATTTTCACAACTAGTTTTCCACTTTAATAGAAAACATAATAATTCAAAGTTAAATATTATAATTCAAATAAGTATATTGAGTTATGTTTTCTATATTCACAGGGCTATCACTAGGAGTTCTGAATCTGGCAATTGTCGTCCCACAGGTAATAAATCAAATAAATAATTATAACCAAATCAATTTCATTCTAATTTAATCTAAAAATTAATATATATGTATAATTTATGTTATAATCAATATTGCTAATGTAATTTTTTTGTACAGATGATCATATCAGTGGGAGGAGGACCTCTCGACGAGCTATTCGGAGGAGGAAACCTGCCGGGATTTGTGATCGGAGCAATAGCGGCGGCTCTAAGCGGTATATTGGCACTGACGGTTCTGCCGTCGCCGCCGCCGGACATGCCGGCGCCAAAGACAGCTGCGATGGGCTTCCATTAATTTTCACATAATTTATGTCTTTATATTTAACTTTTGTGTATTGTCCAAACAAAACCCAAAACCGAAAATAATCTCTTTGGGTTCTTTGTATTTCACATCACATCACTCACTCAGCCTCTTTTTTTCTTGCTGAATTTTACTCTGCATTTTCAACTATATTTTCTCTTTTTCTTCACCTATTATTATTATTATTATTATTATTCCCACTACTTTTTTTATATTTGGTTGAAATATAAGAAGAAAATTGCATTTAAGAATATGAAACTACTGAGAAAAAGAGTAAGAGAATTTACAAAAAGATTATGAACAAAATAAATAAATAAATATACACAATTTTACCATTCAGAATAATCCCAATTTGGTTTCCTTTCTTGGGATCAGCAACTTGAGGAGAGAAAGAATCTCCTCAAAATAGTATTGCAAAAGAATTTTACATCCAAAAATTTGAAAAAAAAAGTATTTTGGAGATGCCAAAAGACTCTTATTTATCGTCTTTATAGTAAATTCGTACGGATTCAGCATTTGGACCGCGCTTAGTCTAGGTGATCTTACTTGTATTTGTTTCAGAGAGCAACCAAAGTTTACAATTATAAATAATGTGCATATAAGCAATGTATATCTGTTTTTTTAATTATTTTTATTTAAAGTTCAAATATTAGTCAAATATCCATAAAAATTTGGTTATTCGGTGGATATTTATTTTCGAAAACTAAAAAAATAAATAGGAAAAAAACTTATAAAATGCTCATGGGCGACAAGATGACGTGGCGAATGAGCGTCTAGGTGATGTTAGAGGCAAAGTGGGCGAATGGAGACGAGGTGTTGCAATGCTCGAACGGGCTGCAATGGGTTATGTGGACGAACATGCGACGATGTGCTGGGACGATCGAGCATGGTTGCGATAGACAACGGGCAACGAGGTGTTGTGATGATGGAACATGGCTAGCATAAGCGATGAACGACAAGGTGTTGTGACGATTGAACGAGGCTGCCATAGACAACAAGCAATGAGGTGTTGCGATGATCGAACAAGGCTGCAATAGGCGATGACGAACGTAGTGCAATGGGCGATGTGGTGAACACGTGATGTGACGTGTTGTTTTTCGGTGGACTTTAGCAACATGTAAGTTGCTTGAATAAGTCCACATTCTTCTTTTTCTTTTTTTTCGTTATAGTGCAAACACAAATGTTAACAAGGATCTTGACCAAGAATTATAACCAGAATTGATTCGAGTTGAAAGAAAAACGTTTCTGAAGTTGGTACAATGAACACGCGTAAAATAGGATTTTCTGCAATGTAATAATACTTTCATTCACTCAAATAAGTTCTTATATATTAAGAGCACTACAAAAGTCGATAAAATATAACCTTAAGACCACATTTCAATCGTTTGTTCCTAGTTACTAAGTATGTAAATAATTTTATTTCGGTTGACTAATACATGAACTATATGTTCATATCAAAAGTAGAAACTATGGCATGTGTTTCTGGTGCAACTTCTCCAACTTATTTCGAGGCCGTCTCTGCCTCTTTTGTTCCCTTTCTTCATTCTTACTCAAACATGCATCATTGCTCTGGATTCCCAACATCCGGTTCAGCCCTTTTGATAATCTCTTCCTTGTTTTCTTGAAGTCAAAACCCGATAAATTGACCTTGGCTTGTTCTGTTTTTCTCTGCATTTGTTTTCACTGTTTCATTGGCTAAGTTTGTTGGGTATTAGTCCTTGCATTGGTGAACAATCTGATCAACATCTTCAATCTCCCTCTTGGTCAGCTTGTCCATGACCCCTAACTTGTTCCTGAATTCTTTAAACCGCCTTGTCCCTAAGGACTTAGTCAAAATGTCAGCTACTTGTCCTTCTCCTGCAATGTGCTCCAGCTTGATAATGCCATTACTCACTGCCTCCCTCACAACTTTGCTAGAAATAGGTCTTGATATATTTTGAAATCGTATTGATGCATGATTGTTGATGATGTATTTGTTTAAGTACAAGATCAAAAAGGGGGAGATTGTTAAAGTATTTTGATCTGAAAATTGGTTGCTGAAATGCTATTTTGAATAGGTCAAAAAACAACTAAGTCAAAGGCTAAAATATAGGAGAGAATCAAGGAGCTAAAAATAAGGAAGTTGTTGGAGAAAATCAAGGAGCACAATTTGGAACAAACACATCATGCAAATCCTATAAACAAGAGGAGTGCTGACCGATTTCAGTGTAGAAGAGACTTCTCCATCTATTTGAGAGTTCATCAATGTCTAAGAGAGAAGTAGAGCCGAGAAACGTTAAACTAAATTAGAGTTTTTGTATACACTTTGCGAAGTGTTTTTGTTTACACAAATCATAGAGTGTTCGTCTAAGGATTTGTGGGGGAGTGGCTTGCGAGTCATTCTGTAAGGTTATTGAGAGAATAGCCTTCGGCTGTCATACATGCGTGTATGAAGCTCGGGATTTAGAATTCGGGTTCAAGGCGGGTTAGAGTCTCAGGGTGTGTCTAAGTCTGTTTCTAGGTGTGACTGGCGTACCGATTGAATCGAATAGAAAATCCTTTGGAGTTTTAAAACTCCACCAAATTGCATTGGCCATCTACTCTTTATTTTTTTCATAGTAAATTCGTACGGATTGAGCATTTGGACCAAGCTTAGTCTAGGTGAACTTACTTGTATTTGTTTGAGTGAGCAACCAAAGTTTACAATTATAAATAATGTGGATATAAGCAATGTATATCTGTTTTTTAATTATTTTTATTTTACAGATATTTGAATTTATTATTTTTATTTATATTTGTAAATTCGTATATTCATAAATTTGAATGTTCGAAAAAAGTTCAAATATTAGTCAGATATCCATAAAAATTTGTTTATTCGTCGGGTATTTCTTTTCGAAAACTAAAAAAATAAATAGGAAAAAAATCAAAGGAAAAAAAACTTATAAAATGTTCATGGGCGTCAAGATGACGTGGCAAATGAGCGTCCAGGTGATGTTAGAGGCAAAGTGGGCGCATGGAGACGAGGTGTTGCGATGCTCGAACGGGCTGAAATGGGTGATGTGGACGAACATGCGACGAGGTGCTGGGATGATCGAGCATGGTTGCGATAGACGACGGGCAACGAGGTGTTGTGATGATGGAACAGGGCTAGCATAAGCGATGAGCGACAAGGTGTTGTGACGATTGAACGAGGTTGCCATAGACGACAAGCGATGAGGTGTTGCGACGATCGAACAAGGCTGCAATAGGCAACGACGAACGTGGTGCGATGGGCGATGTGGTGAACAAGTGATGTGGCGTGCTGTTTTTCGGTGGACTTTAGCAACATGTAAGGTGCTTGAATCAGTTCACATTCTTCTTCTTCTTTTCTTCGTTATAGTGCAAACACAAATGTTAATAAGGATATTGACCAAGAATTTAACCACTATTGATTCGAGTTGAAAGAAAAACGTTTGTGAAGTTGGTACGATGAACACACGTAAAATAGGATTTTCTGCAATGCAATAATATTTTCATTCACTCAAATAAGTTCTTATATATTGAGAGCACTACAAAAGTCGATAAAATATAACCTTAAGACCACATCTCAATCGTTTGTTCCTAGTTACTAAGTATGGAAATAATTTTATTTCGGTTGACTAACATATGAACTATATATTCATATCAAAAGTAGAAACTGTGGCATGTGTTTCTGGTGCAACTTCTCCAACTGATTTCTAGGCCATATCTGCCCCTTTTGTTCCCTTTCTTCATTCTTACTCAAACATGCATCATTGCTCTGGATTCCCAACATCTGGTTCAGCCCTTTTGATAATCTCTTCCTTGTTTTCTTGAAGTCAAAACCCGATAAATTGACCTTGGCTTGTTCTGTTTTTCTCTGCATTTGTTTTCACTGTTTCATTGGCCAAGTTTGTTGGGTATTAGTCCTTGCATTGGTGAACAATCTGATCAACATCTTCAATCTCCCTCTTGGTCAGCTTGTCCATGACCCCTAACTTGTTCCTCAATTCTTTAAACCGCCTTGTCCCTAAGGACTTAGTCAAAATGTCAGCTACTTGTCCTTCTCCTGCAATGTGCTCCAACTTGATAATGCCATTACTCACTGTCTCCCTCACAACATTGAACTTGATTTGTTTATGTTTGGTTCGCTTGTGATCCACTAGATTTATCTCACTAGCAATTGCAGCCATGTTTTCACAATGAATAAACAATCTCCTTCTCATATCAAAATCAAATTCTGTAAACAACCTCTTCAACCACATAACATGATTTGTGGCTACACAAAGGCATGTGTATTCAGCCTCTACAATTTATTAGACAATGATAGATTGATTCTGAGTTCTCTATCTAAACATTACACTCCTAATGGTGAAACAAAATCTCGTTGTGCTTCTTGAATCCACCATACTTTCAGCCAAATTAGAATCCACATATCCAACTAATCTGGCTTATTGCATCCTCTGAAATATTAAACCATAATTAACTTTTCCAGCTATGTACATCATCACCCTTTTGGCCTCTTGAAGACTCTTCTCTGTAGGTTTGTCATTGCTTCTTGATAGATATGATGCTGAGAATGCCAAGTCCGGCCTAGTTGTTGCCAAATAGAGTATACACCAACCATATTTTTGTATTTGGTTGGATCAGCAAGCTCAACTCATTCTTCTGGATTCTTGTCATATGGTGACAATGGTGTGCTCACACTCTTTGAGTTCTACATCCTAAACATTTTCAATAATTGGTTTACATATTTAGACTAGTTTGGGAATATTCCATTTGCAACATAGTTGATCTCAAAACCCAAAACATACATTAACTTACCGAGGTCACTCATCCTAAACTCCCTGTTCAACTTATCTTTGAATTCCTTGATCACCTCTTTATCATTCCCTCAGAGGATCAAGTCACTTATCTTGATCTTGCATCCTTTACCAGTGAAAAATAAGTCAATCCTGCTATACCGAGTTTTAGAAGCTTGTTTTAATCTATGCAAGGTATTCTTCAATTCTAAGATCTTGTATTCTACGCTATCAATAACATATCCTCTACAATCTCTCCATTCAAAAAAGCAGACTTCACATTCATTTGATGTTGACTTTATCCCTCTTGTGCTGCTATTAAAATCAAGGTCCGGATAGTATTATGTCTGGACACAGGAACAAATGTTTTTTCATAGTCCAGACCTTGAATTTGAGTGAACCCGTTTGCCACCAACATTGCTTTCAACTTCTAAATTTTTTTAACCTCTTCAGTCTTAACCTTATAGATCCCCTTAACACAGATGATTTTGTGTCTTTTGTTAGCTTAGCTAGTTCTAATGTTTCATTCTTGTTGATCATTTCAATTTCTGCATCTATGGCCTCTTTCCATCCTTTATCTACAACAACTTCCTCAAATTTTGTAGGTTCCTCCATTGACATGTAACAACACTCACATACTTGATTTGATTCCCTTCAATTCGTTCAACATATTCATAAATATCAATAAGTCTCCTCATCATGTGAACCAGCCTTGATGAATTGTTGCTAATGGCCCTGCTTCCCCTTGTGCTTGACTAACTTAGTCTAAAGGGTATAGGTGTGAATTGAGGCAATGAATCTGGGCTCCCTCTAGACCCTCGTCCTTTTCCTCTTTTCACATCAGGAGTCCTCTAAATGTGTTGCTCTTCTTGTGCTTGAACTACTATGCTTGGACTAAAACTAGGAATCACAATCTGCTTTTGAGTTTAATATTGAGTTTTCTGGTTCCAACCCTTACTCTCTTCAAAAATCACATCCCTTGCAACATCCACTCTTCTAGTACTTAATTTATACACTCTATAGTCTTTGCTCATGCTGCTATATCCCACAAATATAGCCTTTTCTGATCTTGTATCCAATTTCTACCTTTGTTGTGCTGGAACTAGCACACGACAAAGACTTCCAAATAATTTGAGGTGGCTCACACTCGGCTTATGACCACTCCAAGATTCCATTGTTTTCTTGTTGTACAATTTTCTTGTGGGTAATATGTTTTGAAGGCAGGCTGCAATAAGCATCCCGTTAGCCCAGAATTTGTTCGGTAGTCCTTTGTCCTTGAGCATGCTTCTTGTCATCTCCATGAATGTCCTATTTCTCCTCTCGGTTACTCTATTTTTTTTAAGAATAGGCCAATACTTAACTATCTCTGTATTCTATGCTCTTCTAAAAAATATTTAAAAACTTTAGAGTTAAACTCCCCTCCTTTGTCTAACCTAAACCTTTTCACCATCTTTCCAGTTTGAGTTTCACAAAGCTCTTAAACTTGTTGAACATTATGAATGTGTCTGATTTGAGTCTAAAGAAAAACTCAAAGCATGTGAGAGTAGTCTCTATAATTATCAACATATATACACTTCCATCTAAAGATGTGGTTTGCATAAGACTACAGAGGTTTGTATGCACCGGCTCTAGAATATCCTTAGCTTTGGCCTCGGAATATTTGGAAATTCCTCTTTAGTCTGATTTCCTTACATGCAAACCTCACACACCTCCTTGATTATCTTAAATTTAGGTAATACCTTCACCATCTCATGGCTCCAAATCTTCACAAAATTGTGTAGACCAACATGATCAAATCTCTTGTGCCAGAGGTCTAAAACATCACTCTTTATTGCTGTGCAAGCTCCTTTAATAGCTAGCATCCATTTTAATGGATAGACATTTTTAATCATGGCACTTCTGCAACTTTTACCCCTATTCTGTCTCTGATCAGATACTTGGTTTCCATGAATTCCACATGATAGCCATTTCTCACCATATGTGGGATACTCAACAAATTTTTGTCCAGTTCTAGAACCAAAAACACTTCTTTGATTTTCTTTTTTCCCTTCATAGTCATCAGATCAATTTATCCTTTGCTTGCTGTCTGAAGATTGACTCCATTCTCTACTCTTATTGGCACTTTAACACTTCGGTCTAGGTTTGTAAAAAACCTTTATTATCTTTTAATGTGGTTGGTGGAACCACTTTCTATTAACCAAATGTCTTTATTGAATTCCTCTCCAACCACATGAGCTGCAATGAACAAGAAATTCTCATGTTCTTGCTCTTGGTTTGCTTGAGCTTGATTTGGAGTATACCTCTTGAATCTTTAGTCTCTTGCAAGGTGCCCAGTTTTACCACATGTAACGCATTTTTTCTTGGTCTTGTAGGGCTTGGATCCCTCTGTTCTTTCCTTCTTATTCTTGAAGAAACATTGAGCTTCGGTGTGGCTGTCATTCTTACAAACACCAAACCATTTCTTTCCTTTAAACTTCTGCTCCGGTTTACCAAAAAACTTTTTGTTTGTGTTTGTCTTTGAACCCAGCTTGATTCCTATAAACAAATACATTTTGCAGGTCTGAGTAGGAATGAAGAAAGGGAGCAAAATAGGAAGAGACAGCCTCAGAATCAACTGAAAAACTTGCACCAGAAGCACATGCCACAATTTCTACTTTTGATATGAACATATAGTTCATGTATTAGTCAACTGAAGTAAAATTGTTTCTATACTTAGTAACTAGGAAACAAACGTCTGTAATGTGGTCCTAGGGTTGTATTTTGTCGATTTCTGTAATGCCCTTGGCATAGAAAAACTTATTGAAGTGAATGAAAGTATTATTGCATTGCAGAAAATCATGTTTTTCGTGTGTTCTTCTTACCAACTTCACAACATTTTTCTTTCAACTTGAATAAATTCTAGTTACAATTCTTGGTCAAGATCATTCTTTACATTTTTTTCACTATAACTAAGAGAAGAAGAAGAATGTGGAACGATTCAAGCAACACATGTGTTGCTAAGCCACTGAAAAACAACAGCGGTATCAGAGTTTTTTGGTTCTCAAGGCCAAGAGGTGCACCAAAGCCCCATTCCGAAGCACAAGAAACTGCACCATTAAAACACCATTTGAAGCAAAAAGATAAAAGATGTAGCATCTAACATAACATTTATTTATGAACTGCATTAGAACGACAGAAGGTTACAAAATGCAAAACATTCGACCATTTCAATTTTTTGAAAGAAAGAACTACAACTTATGGGTGATCAAGATCAAGGCCACCCTGAGATCTAAGAATTTATGGAAGGTTGTGACAGAGGGTACCCCGGAATTTCCTGCATTAGGTATAGAACCTACTGAGGAGCAAAGACAAAAGAGGGTAGCTAAATGGGAAGAGCTAGAAACAAGAGATCAGAAGGCACTAGAACTAATCTACTATGATGTTTCAGAAGAAATCTTTAGTGCTCACTTGTCTACATGTGAGACGTCAAAAGCAGTTTGAGATCTACTAAAAAAAAGGTTCCAAGGAGACCCTAAGACTGCCATTATCAAAATACAACGGCTAAGAGCAACCTATTATACTTTGAAGTAAAGAGAGAAGGGAATCCATCAAGGATTTTGCAAGCAAAGTGACTGAACTGGGGAATGAGATGAGGGCTTATAGAGATGAAATTAAAGAAGGCGCATTGGTGTCAAAGATATTATGTTCTCTCCAAGAACGATTTGACCCTTATGTTGGGATGATATAGCAGACAAAGGATTTAACAATCTTTGCAGTTGCAGAGCTTTTTATTGCACTACAAGCTCAAGGATACAGGGTGGATGATAGAAATAGAGGAGGACTACAGGGAGTTTTCCAAGAAAAGTTTATAGGAATCAAGCTGGATTCAAAGACAAACACAAACAAAAAGTTTTTTGGTAAATCGGAGCAGAAGTTTAAAGGAAAGAAATGGTTTGGTGTTTGTAAGAAAGACAGCCACACCGAAGCTCAATGTTTCTTCAGGCAGGTCTGAGTAGGAATGAATCGACTAAAGAATTTATGTGAATTGTATTTTTTTAATTCCAAAAATTTATAATTTTTTTAAAACATATTCCACATTCAACAGGCATCCATTGGCAAACGCAATTGCCACCCATTGAATCGTTAACTTCTGTTTGACAATTAGAAAAAATTCACGGTTTTTTCAATTTGCAACGGATATTCGTTGAGAAGTTCCAAACGGATGCCCTTTGTAGCGTTTTAACCTACGAAGGAGCCATGAAAAGAACATGTTCAAAGTCACGATCAATTCCTTTTTCAAATCCTACTGCAACTGCACGAGACCTTCATGCGTGCCATAAATGACCCACGAATAAAGGTAACTATCCTGGTGTACGAGATGAAATTCTCATATGCAATTTTTAGGGAGGGAGGGGGGAGGGGTCAAAAAATAGGTTTAATTTTCAATCTTTTTTTATATAATATTAATATGTATAAGGTATCCTCCAGATAATTCAAATCTAAGCAATTGGATGTCCGACTCGAGGTATCGGTTTGGAATTTATAAGAGAAGGGGTTTTGTGAAGATTATAAGTTCTTTTGTTTTCATTGATTAAATAATATTTAATTTCCCAAACTCCGAGGGAGAGGAAAAATGAAAATATACCATTAAAGCAAAATAGATACCCGTTAAAATAAATCAAATTTTCCAACGGATGTTCGTTGGAAATGTTCAACAGGCGTCCATTGGAAATGGTCATGATGGTTATGCTCCGCCTAGTACCCTCATTGCATCGGGACGATTTCTTTCAATGGGCATCCGTTGAAATTTCTAATGGATGCCCGTTGGAAAGTAGACGTACAACCATTTATGCCATCCGTTGCTTTGGGATTACAAATTTTCAATGTCACTATAAGAAAAATAACATTTCTGCACGGATTTTGCGAACTGAAAGAGCCTTCCCTAAATTTAGGGACGGATTAGGGACGTCTTAAAGACGGAAGATAAATTCGTCCTTAATACGTCTGTAAATTTGCAGACCGCATAGTAGTCCCTAAGTCTTCCGTAATTGCGGACGGATTCGGGACTACTTTCACAGCTGTCCACAATTTGCGGACGGAATCGACATCCGTCCGTAAATTGCGGACGTATTCGGGATGGTTCATCGGGAAATATTTGTCTTAGTCCGTAATCCGTCCATAATCGGTCCAAAAGTTTTCTATTTAATCTCTCATCTTCTATCGTTTTCTCACACACAAACAAAAAGTTTGTGAATTGTATTTTTTATTGATTCATTCCTACTCACACACAATTCTCATATAGTTCTTTACATATCTTGTTATCGTTTCTGATTATATTGGCATTATCGTCGAGATCGAATATTTTCGTTTCGAGATAGTGGATGTATAGAAGAATTGATCCAAAAACTCAAGGTGTATCGAGGGAGTTTATAGAAGGTGTTAATGAGAGGATCGTTTGGAATCATATTTATTTAAGAAGGTTTACTCCAAATTATTTGATTTGGTTATCTCATGGAGAGAATTTTGCACCACGATCTAATAATGTTGTGGAAAATTTTAGTAGGGGTATTGTACATCATGAAGTGTCTGAGACTTTTCAAGATGTAGAAATGAAACCTTATGTAGAAATGGTGCAAAATGTATTTGTTGAAAGAAACAAAGATGAAAATATTGAAGAAGATCCGAATGAAGAAGCAAAAAGTTTTTTTGAAATGTTAGAAAGTGCTAGGCATCCACTTTATGATGGTTGTAAAAGTGGTCTTTCACGGTTGTCTTTATCTGTACGATTGATGAATTTGAAGACTGAAAAATAATCTTTCTGAGAATTGCATGGATTCTAGATCACAATTAATAAAAGATTATTTGCCCGAAGTTGATAATGCAGTCGAGTCATATTATGAAACAAAGAAGATTTACGGAGATTTGGTAAGATTTTAAAATTTTTAAAGTTTTAATACGATTGACATTTACTTAATAGTAAAAACATAAATTTTGAATTTGTTTTAGGCGAAAGAGAAGGGATGTGAACCATCGTACGTGGAGTTGTTGGAACGTACACATAAGAAAAAATCTGACGGTTCGTGGGTAGATGTCAGGGCGAAACATATTGACGATGATGTTCTGAACATGGCATCCGAATGAGTGTCCCAAATTACGCCGAGAGAAGATGGGACGCAACGTACTCTAAATCAAGAAGAATATAACAAGATGTATTTCGAGGTAAATCAATAAAAATTTTACAATAAATTTTTATTGATAATTTAAATTTAATTTTAACACTTCTTTTTGCAACATGTAACATCGTACAAAGGTCGTTTATTTGGTCTTGGAGGAATGGCATCAAAACATGTGACTTCCTCCAAAGACAAGGAAAAATTCGCGACCGAGGAACTTCGAAACACAATCTCAAAGATGCAAGAACAATTAGTACAACAAAGTTCATCGTTCAACACTCTAGAAAGGGAAGTTGAATTATCAAAAAGGGAAGTTGAACAATCAAGAAGGGAATGTCAACAGTGACTTAGGATGATGAAGGAACAAATGCCCAATATCAATTGGGATACGGTCGAAAACAATGATGATGATGACGACGACGATAATTCCCAATTACCACCAACTAACTTGAAAATTCATAATTTAAACAATGTATAAACACTAATTAATTAATATAAATATAAAATTTTAAATTTTTATTTTATTTTAAAAAAAAATTTGCGGATGGGTCACGTCCCGTCCATAATGTTTATGGGTGGCACTCGACCCGTCCCAAAACCCGAAAGTGTTTTCCGTCCTTAATCGGGTCGGGTTTCGCGTCGATTTTCGAACGGCATTTTAGTCCGAAATTGCGAACGGTTTGTGGACTAATTTTCCCGTTTGTATTTGCGGACGGATTATGGATGGATATGTTTTCGCGACACGCGTTTGCGGACGGATTTTGGGCGTCCCTTATCCATCCCTAATCCTCTTTAGGTACGAATTAGTCAGCCTGGAATTATTAAATTTTTTGTAGTGTGTGCATCCGTTAGAAATTTCAATGGAGCCAGTTGGAAACTTAACATTTACATCATTTAATTAATTCTGTTAAAGTGACACAATTTCCAACGAACATTCGTTGGAAATGCTAACAGATGTCCGTTGGAAATATTTGTATTTAATTCGTTGAACAATTCATTCTCAATACAATCTCAAAACCAAAACATCAATTTCTCACAAATAACTTCTACACACTTAAACATAATGAGATCTCGGTGATTTACCGGTAATGATGGGTTGTTGGTGGGGTATGCAAGAGTCCCGCCACCATATCGGCCTACACCTATATCGGCACCACCAATATTTGATAAGGAAGATGATATGGTTTATATTGTATTTTTTATCTATACTTTAGTGTCCCACTATTCTCATTATTGATCCATAACGTTTTGACGGGATTGTATGGTAATATATTATTTATTTAAAAATATTGATATTTCTATTAATTATAAATATTGTCTTATGATTTTGTTTACACTTGTAGGTTTGATATAGATGATGTTCTTAAACGCACAAACAACAACATCATCCAATGTTTTTTTACAAGATCGACATTATTGTTTTGGCATGTGACGTCAGAGGTTATATGCCAACGATGGTGGTGTATATTTATCATAAGTGTATTTAATATAAGAATTACTTTAAAATTAATATTGAAATATATTCATATATTACTTTATTTAAATTTAATTTTGTAGCATGCATATAAATGGTGGAAGAAGGACACATCGTGCATCTACACCGCTTGGATGCAGGATATGCAAGCTCGGTTGTGCTTGATGATGAAAAACGTCAAGCAAAACTATTATAAGAAGGAAACGAAATCAACATGAGCAATAGACGAGGTATTCAACAAACTCGTAAAAAATTGGAAGTCAAAGGACTTCAAGGCCAAAAGCGAGAAGACTAAAAATATCGATAATACAAGAAAGTTATCGGGGATGGCCTGCATCGCCATACCTCTGGATCGAAGTCGTTTCAGAAAAGAAAGAAAAAATTGGTAAGAAATATTTACATTTATATTTTTAATTTTTGTTATATAAAATTATTAACTAATCATTTTATTATAATGTCACATATGAAGAGAATGAGAAGAGAACCAACTCTTTAGAGCTGGTCGTTAAGACTCATGCCAATAAGAAGTTTATCGTCGGAGAAGAGGTTGACGAACCTGAACTTGTTGACCCCCGGATTCAACTCTCGACGATCTTAGTTTATCACACAAAAAACACAAGCCATCGGTTCAACTTTCGATGATCTTAGTTCCTTACAAAAGGACAAAATTTATTTAAGGATATAAAATAACATTATTTTTATAATAATTCTTTAATTATATAAAAATATTATAAATCGATAAGCTAACTTTAGTTTGTTTTATATTGCAGTCTCTTAGGTTGTATAAGGGTGTATATACGGTATAGGTTCTCTACAAAAAAAAGATATCGTCGAGGACGCCACGACGATACCCCCGGTACAAGAGACTTTTACGCAAGAAAGAAGCATCGAACAGCTCGAGATTACTCTTTGAGCAATGCAAGATACTTTTCGAACAACACAATATACTCTTCAAGAAATACAATTTACGCTTCAAGTAACGCGAATGCAGATGCATCATATGGAGAGTATCATCTAGTTAATGATCGATCGAGCGTATAAGCCACCACCACCGACGGGGGCAACAATACCGAGACAAGAACCGATCATAGTCTCCGATGCAACCCTTTCACGAGGCATTGACAAGTATAGGGATGAAGACGACAATGCTGGTAGATGAAATGTAGTGATTTCGTTTTTTAATTTTGTATAAATTTGTATATATCGAAAACTTTTTATTTATTTGTTTATTAATTAATTTTTTTAATCAAATTTGTCAAACTATCAAGGATCCCCATTGATAAAATAACAAAATTTTCAACAGGCATCTGTTGGAATATTTTAAAATTCCTGCCATTTTGATTCTAACGAGTATCCGTTGCTAAGTCCCGCTAACATGTTCGATAGATGCCCATTGAAGATTTCCATGGATGCCCGTTGTAGATTTTCAACGGAGATATCCATTATAATCCCTTGATAATTCTCAACGGGGTGAAATGTCGTTGTAAATCGCAACGAATGTGATTTTTCAACGATCATTTCCCAACGACGTGGAATCCGTTGGAAAAGATCATTACCCAAGGAAATTTAGTCATTTCCAACGGATATGATAGTTGAAAATGACTTTTTTTTAGTGTTATGACCAAAACATAAAAAGGAAGTAAGATGAATGCAACATAGAAGCTTGTTCCAAACTAATATTCTCTCCTTACTCTTTCCAATCTAACGTTTCCTTACTATACATAAAATAATTTTATATTAATATCTTATATTATGTATATATATAATTACCAATATATATATAATACGAATATAACATCGCATAATATTATCAATTTAAGAACTTTATAACTAATTTTTATATATATATACCATTAAAACTCTACATGTATTAAAAATATATCATCTTATATGTATTTTATTTATATATAATATTTAATATATATAATTTCTTGTTAATTTACAATTAATTTGATTTTATCACTAATTAATGCATTAACAATTATGATTCATTTAATTAATTTGGTCTTATTCCATATTAATATGCATTAACAAAGTATTAAAGTAGTTTTTTTTGTAAATCCACAATATATATATAATAACTTTATATTAATAGAATTTATAATATCAAAAACATTACAATATATTAATTTTATTTTAAAATATATATAATTAATAAAAATATTTTATTTTATGATGTCATTAAATTTTCAAATAAGACATTTATTATTTTTAATTCTATATTTAAAATTTTTAACAATTTTATTAATTTATAAATATAAATTATAATTTAATTTCAAATTTATAATTAATTAATAAATTAACAATAAATTATAAAATTAACTTATTAACAATATGAATATATATATACATGAATACGTATTGAAAATGTTATCAATTTATTAATATAAATTATAAATTAATTTTAAATTTCTAAATAAATTAAATTATCTCAACAAAAGATTTTTATTTTTACAAAAATTATTTTAAAATAAAAAATATATATAAACCGATATTGTTTTATTATTGTAGAAAAACTGTTTTTTAAGAAATCCTAATTTAAATTAGATTTTTTAAATGCTTAAAATTTATATTATAATCAATATTATTTATACAAAATAATAATTGATGATATGTAATATACTAAAGTACTACCAACTGATATTTAATCAATAATATTTTATTTAATTAATAAAAAATAAATGTATTTATATTTCATTAAAAGTAATATTATACATAAGTATATTTATTTTATATTATTTATAAAAATAAACATTAAAAATAAAAAATGTTAAATAAATAATAAACCATGCATCGCGGGATAAATTACCTACATTTTTCTCGATAAGAAGCATATCTAAATCAATAAGTTGGGCCCTTTTTTAAAATTTCGAGTCCCTCAAAAGCAGGATAACCTTGCTAATTATCTGTTTACTACGGTCAATTAATAAGTCATTGAAACCAATGTTAGTGGCGGTAGAACGGTTAATTTGTAGTTTAGATGTATCCATTGGAAAGATAAAATGGAACTTTTTTTAGATTTTTTGTTGTTTAAAAGATTGATAAGGAAAAATATAAGATGTAAGATTGAGAATGTAAGATGTAATATTATGGAGTAAGTTATTAGTGTAGTAATGGTGTAATAATAAGCAAATATAGAGATATGTTGCAAAATAAACTTGAACAATATGTAAGATGAGAGAGCAAGAGGTAAAGCAAGATAATTCTTTATTCAAGAAGATTTCTCAAGTGTACCTTTACAAATGAAATTGCCTCTATTTATAGGCTTACAAGGATAGATGAAGAGACAAACAAATAGATTAAGAGATAAGGTAGTCATAATTCATAGAATTAAATAGAAATAAAGTGGGAGAATTAAATAGAAATAAAGTGGGAGAATTAAATAGAAATAAAGTGGGAGAATTAAATAGAAATAAAGTGGGAGAGTAAATAGAGAATATGAAGAGTTGGAAAACTCAAAAGACATTCACATAATACTATTATTTTACAATACTCCCCCTTGAATGTCTATTGAGTAATTGGAATATGCTTTATTAAAAATTTACTAGGTAAAACCCGTAGAGAAAAACCCTAGTAAAGAATACATATCCTTAATGATATGGAATAGATATGTTGCCTCGTTAAAAACCTTTTCTAAGAAAACCTAATAGGAAAAAACTTAGTAAAAGGGAAAAAGAGTGCAACACATATCTTTTCTCCCCCTGATAATGATAAGATCTTATATCTTTCAAACGACGCATTCCAATTAAAGAAACCATCTTCTCAAATGATCTCGAAGGTAATGCCTTAGTGAATAAAAATAAATGATTCTCACTAGACTTTATTTGTTGAACATCTATCTCACCATTTTGTTGAAGATCATGGGTAAAGAAAAATTTAGGTGAAATATGTTTTGTTTTGTCACCCTTAATGTAACCATCCTTTAATTGAGCTATGCATGCAGTATTATCCTCAAACAATATTGTAGGGATATTTTTATCAATTGGGAGACCACATGACTCCCTAATATATTGAGATAATGATCTCAACCAAACGCATTCACGACTTGCCTCATGAATAGCTAATAACTCTGCATGATTTGTTGAAGTGGCTACCAATGTTTGTTTTATAGAACGCCATGAAATTGCGGTTCCCCCACAAGTAAATACATACCCAGATTGAGATCGGGCTTTATGAGGATCTGACAAATATCCAGCATCTGCATAACCAACTAAAATTGGTTTTGATAAGTTATTATAATATAAGCCCATATCTGTGGTCCCTCGAAGATATCTAAAGATATGTTTTATACCATTCCAGTGTCTTCGAGTTGGCGAGGAACTATATCTTGCCAATAAACTTATTGCAAAAGATATATCAGGACGTGTATTATTAGCAAGATACATTAGTGCTCCAATAGCACTAAGATATGGTACTTCAGGACCAAGTAATTCTTCATTTTCCTCACGTGGTCTAAAGACATCTTTATTAATGTCTAATGACCTTACTACCATAGGAGTACTTAAAGGGTGCGCTTTATCCATGTAAAACCTTTTAAGTACTTTTTCTATATAGGATGATTGATGCAAAAATATTCCATCTTCCAGATGCTCAATTTGAAGACCTAAACAAAATTTTGTTTTTCCAAGGTCTTTCATCTCAAACTCTTTCTTTAAGCATTGCATAGCTTGTGATAACTCTTCAGGAGTTCCAATCACATTTAAATCATCAACATAAACCGCAATTATAACAAACTTTGATTTTGATCCTTTTATGAATACACATGGGCATATAGGATCATTATTATATCCTTCTTTTATCAAATATTCACTAAGACGATTATACCACATCCGTCCAGATTGTTTTAGCCCATACAACGCTTTGTTTAATTTAACAGAGTATATTTCTCGAGAATTATTACATGCTTCTGGCATTTTAAATCCATCAGGGATTTTCATATATATACCATGGTCTAACGAGCCATACAAATAAGCCGTGACCACATCCATGAGGCGCATTTCAAGTCTTTCGGTCATTGCCAGACTTATCAAGTATCGAAGCGTTATTGCATCCACCACAGGCGAATATGTTTGTTCATAATCAACACCAGGAATTTGGGTAAAACCTTGAGCAACAAGTCTTGCTTTATATCTAATGATCTCATTTTGTTCATTTTTCTTTCGTAGAAATACCCATTTATTTCCAATTGGTTTGATTCCTTCTGGTGTTTGGACAATTGGTCCAAAAACTCCTCTCCTTTTAATAGAGTCTAATTCAGACTTGATTGCCTCTTTCCACATTGGCCAATCATTTCTATTTCTACATTCCTCTATAGAGGTAGGTTCATGATCCTCGTTTTCATTTATTATATCGCGCGCTATATTTTCAACAAAAATATTGTCGACAATTATTTCTTTTCGGTTCCATCTTCTTCCTGTATTGATATAGTTAATTGAGATCTCTTCATTTTCATTGGTTTCAGGTACCTGATTACTTTCATCATTAACCATATCAATGATCTCTTCTGGAGATACGTCATCATTTTGACCATCAAGATTAGTTGCTCCTTTTCTTTTTCGAGGAAGTTTATCTTTGGAACCAAGTGGTCTACCACGCTTCATGCGCACCTTAGACTCACTAGCAATTATAGGTTGTCCTTCTGGGACATGTATTTTAATTGGAGCATTCACAGCTGGAATATGAGATTTTGTGACTTTTTTTGGGTCAGCGAATGCGTCTGGCAATTGATTCGCAATACCTTGTAAATGGATTATCCTTTGAACTTCTAAATCACTTTCTTTTGTTCGAGGATCTAAATTTGTAAGTGATGATACATTCCATGATATCTCTTTCTCCAAATGTTTGTTACTTTCCCCTAATGTTGGGAATAATGATTCATCAAAATGACAATCTGCAAATCTTGCAGTGAAAATATCTCCAGTCATTGGTTCAATATATTTTATTATTGACGGAGATTCATACCCAACATATATTCCCATTCTCCTTTGAGGTCCCATTTTTGTTCGTTGTGGTGGATTAATTGGGACATATACCGCACATCCGAAAATCCTCAAATGAGAAATATTTGGTTCCTGACCATAAACCAATTGCAAAGGGGAATTATCATGATAACTAGTTGGCCGAATGCGTATAAGTTGTGCTGCATGTAAAACAGCATGACCCCAAGCCCAAATGGGAAGATTGGATTTCATAAGTATTGGTCTTGCAATCCATTGAATTCGTTTTATAAATGATTCTGCTAGACCATTTTGAGTATGAACATATGCTACAGGATGTTCTACTCGTATACCAATCGACATACAATAAGTCACAAAAGACTGAGACATGAATTCACCGGCATTATCAAGACGAATTGTTTTAATCGGATGATCAGGAAAATGTGCCCGTAATCGTATTATTTGTGCAAGTAATCTCGCAAAAGCCAAATTACGAGATGATAATAAGCACACGTGTGACCATCTTGTTGAAGCATCAATTAATACCATGAAATATCGAAATGATCCACACGGTGGATGAATCGGGCCACATATATCACCGTGAATTCTTTCTAGAAATGATAATGATTCATTTCTTATTTTTGCTGAAGAGGGTCTTGTTATTAGTTTTCCCTTTGAGCAATCAACACAAGAAAATTCATTGGATTGAAAAATCTTCTGGTTTTTCAATGAATGACCACATGAATTTTCAATAATTTTTCGCATCATCGTTGAACCGGGATGGCCTAACCGGTCGTGCCAAACTTTGAAATGATTTACAACATCAGTAAACTTCGGGTTTACTGTATTATATGCTTCAATCATCTCAATAGATGTGTAATATAAACCAGATGATAAAGCATGTAACTTTTCTAACACACACCTTTTACCCATTATAGTTGAGGTAATACAAAGATACTCAATGCCTTTTTCATTCATAGTTTCAATGTGATATCCATTAATACGAATATCCTTGAAACTTAACAAATTTCTTGAAGACTTTGGAGAGTACAAGGCATTGTAAATGATAAACTTTGTGCCATTTGGCATCGCAAAAATTGCTCTTCCGGAGCCCTCAACAATTTTTGCACATCCTGATATGGTATTGACATATGCTTTATCATTTCTTAAGTTTGAAAAATATTTCTTTTCTTTTAGAATGGTATGTGTAGTAGCACTGTCTGCGAGACATAAATCTTTATCTTGGATCTTCAATTGATTCATATTCCAAAATCTCGAAAGATTGAAAGAAAAACAGAGCCTCGTGCTGATAACGTGTTGCAAAATAAACTTGAACAATATGTAAGATGAGAGAGCAAGAGGTAAAGCAAGATAATTCTTTATTCAAGAAGATTTCTCAAGTGTACCTTTACAAATGAAATTGCCTCTATTTATAGGCTTACAAGGATAGATGAAGAGACAAACAAATAGATTAAGAGATAAGGTAGTCATAATTCATAGAATTAAATAGAAATAAAGTGGGAGAATTATATAGAAATAAAGTGGGAGAGTAAATAGAGAATATGAAGAGTTGGAAAACTCAAAAGACATTCACATAATATTATTATTTTATAATAAGATATAATTATTATCATAAATATAATAAAATTTGATTAATTTTATAAATAGGATGTAATATTATTATATATTTGAAAAGTGCATATTTATTATTTTATTATGTATAATTTAGAATTAATATAGTTATTCATGCAAAAACTAATGAGTTGGAACAATTTCAACATATTTATAAAATTAATATCATAACTAAACTAAATATTTGTAATTATATATAAAGAAAATAGTTATTGGTAAATAAAAAATATAATAAACATATAATTTATAAGAAATGTAAAGGGTTTTTAACTATTAATTTGGTCAATAAGTACTTTAATTGGTCAAAAGGAATAATGTTGATATTAAATATATGACATAAATATATTTTTAATGTGTATTAGACAAAGATTTTAGTAGAAAATACTGTTATAACACATTTTAATGTATAATTATTTATAACAATAATTATAAAAAAAAAATTAATAACTAAATATAAAATTAAACTAATAATTATAAAAAAATTAAAGAATTGTAAAAAATTGTAAAAAATTAAGAAACATATCTAAACCAATAAGTTGACCCATTTTTTAAAATTTTGAGCCTCCCAAAAGCAGAATAATCTTGCTACAATTATCTATTTACTACGGTCAATCAATAGGTAATTGAACCCAATGTTAGTGCCCGTAGAACGGTTAATATGTAGTTTAGATGTATCCATTGGAAAGCTAAAATGAAACTTTTTTTAGATGTTTTGTTGTTTAAAAGATTGAGAAGGAAAAATGTAAGATGGAAAATTGAGAATGTAAGATGCAATATTTATACCAAAGGTTAGATTATTATGGGGTGAGTTATTAGTGTAGTAATGGTGTAGTAATAAGCAAATAAAGTGATTTAATTATTATCATTAATATAATAAAATTTAATTAATTTTATAAATAAGATCTAATATTATTATATATTTGAAAAGTCCATATTTATTATATTATTATGTATAATTTGGAATTAGTATAGTTATTCATGCAAAAACTGATGAGTTGGAACAATTTCAACATATTTATAAAATTATATCATAACTAAATTAAATAATTGTGAATATATATATAAAGAAAATAGTTATTGGTAAATGAAAAATATAATATACATATATTTTATAAGGAATGTAAAAGGTTTTCTTTACCTATTAATTTGGTCAATATGTAGTTTAATAGGTCAATAGGAATAATATTGATATTAACTACATGACATAATATAGTTTTAATTTATATTAGACAAACATTTTAGTGGAAAATACTGTTATAAAACATTTTAATGTATAATTATTTATAACAATAATTATAAAAAATTAATAATTTAATTAAAAATTAAACTAATAATTATAAAAAATTAAGGGATTATAAAAATTTGTAAAAAATTAAGAAACATATCTAAACCAATAAGTTGACCCATTTTTTAAAATTTTGAGCCTCCCAAAAGCAGAATAATCTTGCTACAATTATCTATTTACTACGGTCAATCAATAGGTAATTGAACCCAATGTTAGTGCCCGTAGAACGGTTAATATGTAGTTTAGATGTATCCATTGAAAAGCTAAAATGGAATTTTTTTTAGATTTTTTGTTGTTTAAAAGATTGAGAAGGAAAAATGTAAGATGTAAAATTGAGAATGTAAGATGCAATATTTATACCAAAGGTTAGAGTATTATGGGGTGAGTTATTAGTGTAGTAATGGTGTAGTAATAAGCTAATAAAGTGATATAATTATTATCATTAATATAATAAATTTAATTAATTTTATAAATAAGATCTAATATTATTATATATTTGAAAAGTCCATATTTATTATATTATTATGTATAATTTGGAATTAGTATAGTTATTCATGCAAAAACTGATGAGTTGGAACAATTTCAACATATTTATAAAATTATATCATAACTAAATTAAATAATTGTGAATATATATATAAAGAAAATAGTTATTGGTAAATGAAAAATATAATATACATATACTTTATAAGGAATGTAAAGGGTTTTCTTTACCTATTAATTTGGTCAATATGTAGTTTAATAGGTCAATAGGAATAATATTGATATTAACTACATGACATAATATACTTTTAATTTATATTAGACAAACATTTTAGTGGAAAATGCTGTTATAACACATTTTAATGTATAATTATTTATAACAATAATTATAAAAAATTAATAATTTAATTAAAAATTAAACTAATAATTATAAAAAAAATTAAAGAATTGTAAAAAATTGTAAAAATTTAAGAAACATATCTAAACAAATAAGTTGACCTATTTTTAAAATTTTGAGCCTCCCAAAAGAAGAATAATCTTGCTACAATTATCTCTTTACTACGGTCAATCAATAGGTCATTGAAACCAATGTTAGTGCCCGTAGAACGGTTAATATGTAGTTTAGATGTATCCATTGAAAAGCTAAAATGGAATTTTTTTTAGATTTTTTGTTGTTTAAAAGATTGAGAAGGAAAAATGTAAGATGTAAAATTGAGAATGTAAGATACAATATTTATACCAAAGGTTAGAGTATTATGGGGTGAGTTATTAGTGTAGTAATGGTGTAGTAATAAGCAAATAAAGTGATATAATTATTATCATTAATATAATAAAATTTAATTAATTTTATAAATAAGATCTAATATTATTATATTATAATTGTGCATCGCGAGATAAATTACCTACATTTTTCTCGATAAGAAGCATATCTAAACCAATAAGTTGGCCCCTTTTTTAAAATTTCGAGCCTCCCAAAAGCAAAATAACTTTGCTACAATTATCTATTTACTACGGTCAATTAATAGGTCATTGAAACCAATGTTAGTAGCCGTAGAACGATTAATATATAGTTTGGATGTATCCATTGGGAAGGTAAAATGGAACTTTTTTTAGATTTTTTGTTGTTTATAAGATTGAGAAGGAAAAATGTAAGATGGAAAATTGATAATGTAAGATGCAATATTTATACCAAAGGTTAGAGTATTATGGGGTGTGTTATTAGTGTAGTAATGGTGTAGTAATAAGCAAATAAAGTGATATAATTATTATCATTAATATAATAAAATTTAATTAATTTTATAAATAAGATCTAATATTATTATATATTTATTGTGCATCGCGAGATAAATTACCTACATTTTTCTCGATAAGAAGCATATCTAAACCAATAAGTTGGCCCCTTTTTTAAAATTTCGAGCCTCCCAAAAGCAAAATAACTTTGCTACAATTATCTATTTACTACGGTCAATTAATAGGTCATTGAAACCAATGTTAGTAGCCGTAGAACGATTAATATATAGTTTGGATGTATCCATTGGGAAGGTAAAATGGAACTTTTTTTAGATTTTTTGTTGTTTATAAGATTGAGAAGGAAAAATGTAAGATGGAAAATTGATAATGTAAGATGCAATATTTATACCAAAGGTTAGAGTATTATGGGGTGTGTTATTAGTGTAGTAATGGTGTAGTAATAAGCAAATAAAGTGATATAATTATTATCATTAATATAATAAAATTTAATTAATTTTATAAATAAGATCTAATATTATTATATATTTAAAAAGTCCATATTTATTATATTATTATGTATAATTTAGAATTAATATAGTTATTCATGCAAAAAACTGATGAGTTAGAACAATTTCAACATATTTTTAAAATTATATCATAACTAAATTAAATATTTGTGAATATATATAAAGAAAATAGTTATTGGTAAATAAAAAATATAATATACATATACTTTATAAGGAATGTAAAGGGTTTTTTTTACGTATTAATTTGGTCAATAGGTAGTTTAATTGGTCAATAGGAATAATATTGATATTAACAACATGACATAATATACTTTTAATGTATATTAGACAAACATTTTAGTGGAAAATGATGTTATAACACATTTTGATGTATAATTATTTATAACAATAATTATAATAAAATTAATAATTATAAAAAAAATTAAAGTATTGTAAAAAATTAAGAAACATATCTAAACCAATAAGTTGACCCATTTTTTAAAATTTTGAGCCTCCCAAAAGCAGAATAATCTTGCTATAATTATATATTTACTACGGTCAATCAATAGTTAATTGAAACCAATGTTAGTGCCTGTAGAACGGTTAATATGTAGTTTAGATGTATCCATTGGAAAGCTAAAATGAAACTTTTTTTAGATGTTTTGTTGTTTAAAAGATTGAGAAGAAAAAATGTAAGATGGAAAATTGAGAATGTAAGATGCAATATTTATACCAAAGGTTAGATTATTATGGGGTGAGTTATTAGTGTAGTAATGGTGTAGTAATAAGCAAATAAAGTGATTTAATTATTATCATTAATATAATAAAATTTAATTAATTTTATAAATAAGATCTAATATTATTATATATTTGAAAAGTCCATATTTATTATATTATTATGTATAATGCATATTTATTATATTTTTATGCATAATTTAGAATTAATATAGTTATTTATGCAAGAACTGAAGAGTTGGAACAATTTCAACATATTTATAAAATTATATCATAACTAAATTAAATATTTATAAATATATATAAAGAAAATAGTTATTGGTAAATAAAAAATATAATATACATATACTTTATAAGGAATATGAAGGGTTTTTTACCTATTAATTTGGTCAATAGATTGTTTAATTGGTCAATAGGAATAATATTGATATTAACTACATGACATAATATACTTTTAATGTATATTAGACAAACATTTGAGTGGAAAATGCTGTTATAACACATTTTAATGTATAATTGTTTATAACAATAATTATAACAAAATTAATAATTACAATTAAAATTAAACTAATAATTATAAAAAAATTAAAGGATTGTAAATAATGTTAAAAAATTAAAATGTGACAAAAAGTAATGTGATATTAACAATAATATATATATATATAATTTTAATTGGTGAATATGAATAATATTGATATCAAATACGTCATATAAATTAATAGTTTAGTGGTTATAAAGAATTTATAGTGGAGAGTAAATTTAAATTATAAATTAAAATAGAAAATAAAAAATTATGATAGTATTAATTATTTTATTTCATAGTATTATAAATTTTATTAATAATTTATTTGGTTTGTTTGGATTAATTTGTTTTAAAATAAGATATTTTAAATAATTGTAATTGTTATAGAATTTATATTAATTTATGAATTAATATTTTTTTGTATTTATTTAAATTTGTATAAATTGTTTCATATTTAATTCTTTGTCTTAATTGTATTATTCAAAAAAATTGAAAATAAGATATTTATTTAAAATATATCTACATTTATATATATATTTAATATATCTTTTATATCCACGTTTTTATTATATTATTTGAATAATCAAAGATATATATAAAAAAACTCTTTGATGAGAGAGAAAAACTTTTTTTATATTAGGAATAATTTTAAGATATTAAATTTAGGTCAGTGGCTATAAATAGTTTTTAATGGAGAGTAAAACATAATTATGAATTACAACAAATTATAAAAAAATCATGGGTTGATGAGGTGGTACAAGGAGAAAGCTTCATTTTATCCTTCTTTTATATATATGATTAATATATATCTACATTTTTATATATATATTTAATATATCTTTTATATCCATGTTTTTATTATATTATTTGAATTATCAAAGATATATATAAAAAAATTCTTTGATAAGAGAGAAAAAGTTTTTTATATTAGGAATAATTATAATAGATATTAAATTTAGGTTAGTGGCTATAAATAGTTTTTAATGGAGATAAAACATAATTATGAATTACAACAAATTATAAAAAATCATGAGTTGATGAGGTGGCGCAAGGAGAAAGCTTCATTTTATCCATCTTTTATATATATGATTAATATATATCTACATTTATATATATATAATATCTTTTATATCCATGTTTTTATTATATTATTTGAATAATTAAAGATATATATAAAAAACTCTTTGATAAGGGAGGAAAACTTTTTTTATATTAAAAACAATTATAATAGATATTAAATTTAGGTTAGTGGCTATAAGTTGTTTTTAATGGAGAGTAGACCATAATTATAAATTACAACAAAACATAAAAAATTTATGTGTTGATGAGGTGGCGAAAGGAAAAACTCTATTTTATCGTTCTTTTTATATATAGATTTTATTTTATATGATATTAGATTAGGGAGGCGTTTTATTTTCGTTATTATCAAGGCAAAACGACATCATTTCGTGCTTCACGTGAAGCTTTATGAAAATAGAAGAAAGATAGGTTTATTTGTATAATTATTCCATTGAAAGGTTTATTTGTATAATTATCCCATTATGGCAATGAAATTTTGTCTTTAACATTGGTAGATCTGCTTTTCAATTTCACCAAACACATTTGAATTTCTTTAAAAATCAGATCTCCCCAATTTCTCACTTCTTCAATCAAATATTTATTTTTTGTTTCATTTTTTTTACCCTCCATATCATATATTTTTGTTTTCATTTTTTTTACTCTCCATATCGATGGCCGGCGGTAAGGCGGAGGGAACAAGCACGCCGGTGTCTCACACATTGCACGTGGAGACGCAGACGCAGCCTCCACCGCCGCCGCCGCCGCCGTTGAGGAAGATCATATCGGTGGCGTCCATCGCCGTGGGGATACAATTCGGTTGGGCCCTACAAATCTCTCTACTCACTCCCTACGTACAACTCCTAGGAATCCCACACAAATGGGCTTCCCTCATATGGCTCTGCGGCCCAATCTCCGGTCTCATTGTTCAACCTATCGCCGGTCATTTCAGTGACCGCTCTACCTCCCGATTCGGTCGCCGTCGACCCTTCCTCGCCCTCGGCTCCTTGCTCGTCACCGTCGCCGTATTCCTCATTGGTTACGCCGCCGACCTCGGCCACCTCCTAGGCGATTCCCTCAGTAAAACACCCAAAACGCGCGCGATCGCCATTTTCGCGTTGGGGTTCTGGATCCTCGACATCGCCAACTACATGCTCGGGGGTCCTTGTCGGGCTTTTCTCGCCGACCTGGCCGCCGGAAGCGAGAGTAAAACGCGGACCGCAAACGCGTTCTTTACGTTCTTTACGGCGCTTGGGTCAGTTCTTGGGTACAGCACGGGAATGTACACTCGTCTCCATGAGATCTTTCCGTTCACTTTGACCGCCGCTTGTGACGTCTACTGCGCCAATCTCAAGAGCTGTTTCTTCCTCTCTATCACTTTGCTTCTCATCATTACCGTAGCCACGCTTTTGTACGTCAACGAAGACAAACCCTGCTCGCCATGTGACAATAACGCCGATAACGCGTCTGACGTTCCGTTCATCGGGGAGATTTTGAGGGCGTTGAAAGGGATAAAGCGGCCGATGTGGATTCTTATGATCGTGACGGCGTTGAACTGGCTCGCGGTTACCCCGTTTCTGCTGTTCAACACGGACTGGATGGGTCGTGAGGTTTACGGCGGAGACCCGACGGGAAACGCAGAATCGAAGGGACTGTACAACGCGGGAGTGAGTGCGGGTGCGTTAGGGCTGTTGCTGAACGCTTTAGCCGTGGGGTTCATGTCACTGTGTGTGGAATGGATCGGTCGGAAAATGGGAGGAGCGAAGCGGCTGTGGGGAGCCACAAATTTGGTGATGGCCGTGTGCTTGGTGATGATGGTTCCCGTCACAAAGCTCGCTGAGGCTCACCGGAGGTCGGACGCCGGAGCTAAAACATATCCTGCCGCCGGCGTCAGGGCGGCCGCTTTGGCTCTGTTCGGCCTTCTCGGAATACCCCAGGCTGTGAGTAGTAGAGCTAATGATAAATCATAGTATTTTTGTTGAATTTCTTCCTTATTATTATCCAATTTTATCATTCTATAGGTTACATTGAGCATTCCATACGCCATGGCTTCCATATTTTCAAGCAACTCTGGTGTTGGTCAAGGTAAATTTTATAAATTATTAATATTTTAGAGACTATAAATTAGTTAATATCTAATAAATTAACTAAATTCTAATATCTCTAAATATATTAATCTTGGATATATTAACATATTTACTAAACATTTATTTAAATGTTGTAGAACATGTATATAAACTTTTTCTTTTCATTTTTAAATGAAATTATCATTTTATTTGTAAAATAATACACAAACTATTATAGTAATTTTTAAATTATCACATCCAATTTATATACATTAACTATTATGTGAATTTTAGGGGTTAGTTTAAAAATAATTTTCATAATTCATATATTATTTGAAAATAATATAATAATTTATATATAAAAATGAAAAAAATTAATTTATTATTTCCATAGTTTAGAACAAATTTAAATATTTTAATAAATTAATAGTAATATATACATATATATATATTGTGACCATTTCTTTTGTATGTAATGAAATTATGGTATGTGTTGGTAGGGCTCTCTCAAGGAGTTCTAAACCTGGCGATCGTCACCCCACAGGTGAACCCATTTTCTAAATCATATTTTCTTTTTATAACAAATATTATAATATAATATGACTATATTTTTTTTTATTTTTTGGTAAAAAGATGTTGGTGTCTTTAGGAGGTGGACCGATCGACCAACTCTTCGGCGGAGGAAACCTACCGTTGTATGTAGTCGCAGCCATCGCAGCAACCACCGCCGGCGTCCTTGCCTTCACCTTCCTCCCTTCTCCGTCGCCGGAGAAAACTACACCTCTTCCCCGTCACTAACAAAACAAAAATGTATAATGGATCTAAACCAAAAAAACATTTTCTGATTATCAAGAAACAAAAATGGGCTCATTTCATTTAATGTATTCAGTTTATGAACCGACAAGGAATTTGCAATTTGCCAAAATAAAACTATTTATTGTGGTTATTATCTGTTTGTTCCTATTAAATAAACCCATAATGCAACAATTACTCAAAAGGGTTTTCCGAAAGTGTTAAACATTCGCAAGTGGATTCCAACTATGTTCTTTTTCAATTTCTATTCTAAAATATTTTCTTTTCTTTTTTTATTTGCATTGTTTTATGACATTCCAAAAATACTTTGACATTGTGCATTTCCTTTCCAATGCATTTTCTTCTAAAAATACTTTAACAATTAGTTTATTATTGAACTTTTTAATTGTCCCCGCAATTACATTATATATAGTTTTTCTTTATTTCTTTTATTTTTAAATTTTATTCGTAATATAAAGTTTAAATAATTAGAATGTTTTTTTAAGGTTTTAACGTTATCACAATGTCTGTTAAATTCTATATCTTTAAAATTTGGTGTTTGTTTAACGCTTACTCTTAATCTTGTATAAATATATATCTAATTTTATAACAAGAAATCGAACAGTTTAATTAATTTCTGTATAGTATCACCGCATCAGACTAAAAATCCAAGCTCTCATTTATTTTTATTTTTTGCTGCCACGGTTATGTTCCCAGATCTTCAAATCAAGTTTATCCTTATTATCAATATTGACGAGTATAAAACCGATTACAATATGATAGAAAATTGCATAGATTCAATTTTTCACATAAGACATGAATAATTATCGTAAAATAACGAAGCTGCAAAAATATACTACGAGACAAAAAAATGTTTTAAAAGAGTTACACTTGACGTATAAGAAGATTGATGTTTGTAAATTAGTTTGCATGTTGTTTTGAAGAGCAGACAAAAACCTTTTAACATTAAAATTTTGCAGGACCCGTAGATATCGTCTAAAGATATCATCTTCATGAAAATATATATTATAAATGCATGTATCAAACATGTTGAAAATTTGTGCAATTCACATATGAATCAATGAATATTTATCTTTTATATTTGCATGGATGATTTTAATCTATATGAACAATCGTGAAGTAAATATTCTCTATATCATGTGATTTTCATTTCCTATAGCTTGCCTCCATAGATGCATCTAAAAATTCAAGTTATGTTTTTTTTTATGTTGTTGATTCTCAGGCAAAAACATTCAAAGAAATTTTTTATTGGCTTTTTTTTTTGGACATTGATACAAGAGTTGATAGATTTATGTAATAATGGAGTTACCATATGTGACGTAAGTACAACATAGAAACTAAAGAAAATTATCTATAAGTAATTATTGACTTTTCTACGTGTGAGATGTTCTGTGGATGGAGCACGAATGAGAGACTCACATGTTCGTATAGTATAGAGAATATTGATTATTTCATCTCGTACATGGAAAAAACCATGTTTTTTTTATTATCATCGTAGATTTCTCCCTCGGCGATATGAATTCTTAAAAGACAATAAATTTGTTTTAAATAATGCAGCAAGAAAAAATCATCATTTATTCAAATAAGGATGTAAATCCATTACAAAAGTCTAAATTCGATTGAATAATTACAAGAATCTATTGATTGTGGAGGAGTTTGTGGTCATGGAAAACTCCAAGTTTAAGGTAAATGATATAATTATAAACACAACATTTTGTGGGAACTACCTAATTGAAAAATATTCACTTGCGATATAATTTGAATGATAAATATATCGAGAATAATTTTTCGATAACATTATCAACACGAATTTGAATATTATAGATAAAACGAAAGATAACAAATAGTGGAGTTAGGATTTGAAGATATAGCTGAAGACCACAACTAGTAACTGAGAAAACTTTGATCTTGATATTCAAATATCCTATTTTAAAAAGACAATATTATTGAAGTGGTTCAATAAAGACGTAATATTTTGTTGGGCAGATATTGGGAGCTAAAACACAGGGTTATGAAGACTCATATCAATTTAAAATATTAATTTTTTAATAATTTTGATTGACCAACAACTAATCATAAATATTTGAAAATATGAAACGTAATATTTCCAAAACATGAATTATTAGTGGCAAAGGCCTTTTGGATTTTCATTCAATTTTATTGAAATTTCATTTTGTTTTCGTTTTAAAAAAATTAAGAGAAGTGAAATATATGAATTATTTTGTTTATTTTTTACAAAAATTTATGAGTTTAAAGTCATTAAATTTTGATATTTAATAATGTAAACTCTACTTCGGAGGTTATATTTTTACGCTATTTATTCTTTATATAATTTTTAAAAATAAAATAAAAAATTCAAGTTATCATAAACGTACAAGTGTAATGCCACCAATTGAGTATTATTATTTTTGCAAACTGTGGAGTTTTACCTATTATTTTCGTAAGTGGAAAGGATTATTATTACATGTGAAAAAATTAAAGTAACTTTTCATAATATAGGATATTATCCATTATTGTGATTTTTAATTCATCTCTTAAATTTAAAAATTATTCAAGAAATATAATAATAATTTTTATATCATAAAATTTCATTTGACATATTTAACATTTATGTATTCGGAAGAATTTCTTTAAAAGTACGTTTAAAACATTACTTTGAATAACCAAATCATTAATAAATAAATATAAAAATATTTCATTTTATTTATTTAAAAATGTTATGATATATTTTTTAAATAGGATACTATTTATTGTTATTTTGATTTATAATTTTAATTCACGGTGTCAATCACCTATATAATTTTGAAAAATATAATAGTTATATTCATATCACAAAAAAATAATTCAATATATTAACCATTTTGATATGATATATTATTATTTTGTCATATGTAATAATATTTTAAAGTTATTATACTTACCTAATTTTTTATTTTATTTTAAAAATTATGGCACATGAGACCAATATAATCTAATCTCCATAAAATAATAATACTAAAGTTATGAAACTAAAAATAGCGATTACTTTAAAATGATTCAAACACATCTAATTTTTAAAGAGTTTGAGTCTAAAATAATTTTAATGACTCTAAAATTTATTTAGTATGATATTTTTTTTTAAATTTAATTTCAACTGATATATTTTTATAATAACAATGTAATATCAACATTATTTTCATTCATTTTACATTTTCCACGATTTCATTGATCGAAAATATAATTCTTTTTATTATTCGGTTTACTCTATAAAAATTTATTATTACTGTTTATTATTATTATTATTATAATTTTATTATTATTATTATTGAAATTATATATTATTATTGCTATTATTATTATTAATAATATTAATAATCTATTATTATTATTAATGATTATGCTTATGCAATATTTAAGTATTATTATAACTAGATAATATCCCGCGCGATGCGCGGGTGTTTATATTAATATTTACAACACGATATTTAGATTAAAATTTTATCGTTATAAAAAATATAATTTGAATATTATATTGCAAATAATAGATAATTCTTAAAAATAGAATAAAAATATTATATATAATCAATGAATTCAAATTAATAAATTTAAACAAATCTATCTATATATATATTTACATAAAACTATATATAATATAGGTTATATTTATCTACATCGCAAACTGCTCTTGACTATCACCAATGCTGCCACACGTGCTCGACTCACAGAACACATCTAAATTACCATTTATAGTTAGAAGATCTATGTCAACGTCCTGAACATCAATTCCATCCAAACTATCAACACCATCAACTTTCACATTTGTTCCCTTGGATAAGTTCTGTTCAGGCAAAGGAAGTTCGAGATCTATCTCCATATCAAATTATGGAGTCTATCTCATCAAGGACATGTGTTCATGATAAACCCTGAAACACAAATGACGATGTCAATCTATGTCGCATACAAAATCTTATGCTATCTTTACCGTTAAATCTGGGGTTTGGTACTAAACCCCAGAAGACAATATCCTATCAAACCTGTACAGTAGATAATCTTGCACCAATACCACACAAAACATCTAAAACCTCGAACAGTCCTAACCTA